>BQNB010069867.1:0-33337 GCA_026074375.1 Tanacetum coccineum
ATCTTTGTGCTTATTTTTAAGCACTCAGAGGGATTCTTATGGACCTATGAGCTAAAAACAGACAAAGGAGGTACAATAAGTTATAAGAAAAGGCAAACTATAAGAAATTTGAAAAATAATTAAGCTATAAAAAGGCCAATAAAAACAGCAGTATTAACTTTGAAGTTAATACTGCCAGAAGTAGCTTAAGCTAATAAGGACTTTAACAAGCTAAACTTTGGACTGAAATAAGCTAAGATAAGCTGAAACCTACCTAATAATGAGCCATAAGCTCAGGAGAGCAACTAAGCACTTAAGCTAAAAACTAGCTACTAAAACAGACAAGGGGGCACTTTGGGGCTTATTTTTAAGCAATTAAAAAGACTCTAAATCCTATAATAAGCTAAAACAGATAAAGAAGGGACACCAATGAGCTTATTCTCACAAGCTCAGGCTTTACAAATGACTTTGACTCAACTAATTTTTAGATTTAAAATTGAACTTTTTAATGGCTCAAGAAAACTTTGACAGTTTTAACTACAACTAAAAGTGATCAATGCACACTTAATTCAACAACTCTCTACTGCATTGTGATATCAAAAACAATACAAAACAAAGTTAAAAAGCTGGATAATCACACCCTTAACATTTAAGCTGATACCTATGAACTTAAGACCACAAATTTTATCAATTTTAACTATCAACTATGAAAATCAAATTTAAACTTTAAAAACTTTAAAAGACAGATTACAGCTACTTAAAATAGCTAGTTAAAGTTGGCTTAATCACCCCAACCCATTAAAGTCACCAATTTGACCCATTTTTACCTTGTGCCAAACACCCCTTAGGATTTTTAAAAACACTTTTTTAAAACAATTATCAAAGATTTAAGCCTATGTTTTCAAAAATAGTTAGCAAACAAACAAAGATAAGCAAACATGAGTAATAAGATAACACAAATAAGCAACAAAATAAGCACTCTAGCAATAAGCACTATAAAAGCACTATTGGCAGTTAAAGGCAAATGACAAGTAAATCACACAAAAGCAACTAAAAGGCATTCATAAGCATAACTAAACACAAATAAGCACAAAGAGACATAAATAAGCTGAAAATAAGCTATGCTACAGTGAAATTAAGCCAAAATTTAAAAGAGAAACTTACAAGGATCCTGGCTTTTTGCAATGATATTAAGCTTTCCCAAAAGCTTAAAAACAGAACCTATTGCTTACCATAAGCTCTAAAACAATGGCCATCCAATATTAACCATGCTCCTTGCTTTCTTCTTGGATAATTTTTCTATGATTTTTTTTTGGATTTTTGTTATTTTTGACAGAAAATGAAAAGAACTTTTCAAATAGTTTTTAATGTCTTAAAAACTTATAAAAGAGCGTGTAAAACAGTATTAAGGAACAAGTAATGTAAATGACAAAGATTTAGAATAAAATTGTAGATTTCATTAAGTAAAATGCAAGAATTAAAAGACAGATATGTAAATGACAGGAAATGAATGACACTTGTATTAAAAATGCAGTAAATAAAGTTGGTACAAATTAAGGTTACAAGCTTTTGCCTTAAAAAAACTAAAATTCCACACCTAAACCCTAACTGTTACATGGTATTTATACTAAATATCTAGGGTTTCTTGAGGTCTTCAGTGTTTGTTGTGTTTTCATTATGAGGAGAAAAGCATAAGTCTATCTCAGCCCTTGATTATGCTTGGAGCCCAAGTTCGATTGATCAAGACCCTTAAATTCTTAGCCAATGGGGGCTCAGAGGATTGCCAGCTTGTACAATAAGGCCATGTAGGTGTGGGGTAAGTTGGTGGTGATGGTTTTGGACTGGTGAAGCTTTGTCATGGTGTTGTAGAGGAGGGGGAAACGACAGATGAATAGTACTTGGGTTGCAGGGTTTTGGCGGGTAAAAAGGTTGTTTGTTTATAACTGGGTGTAGGGGAGAACTTTGGGAAATTGGCAGACTAAGCCCCCCATGTTATATTTGTTAATTGCATTCATAGTCCTTGTGGTGATGGTAGGTTTAGTGATTTGGCAAGTTTACCCCTTCATAGTTATGTGTAGCTTTGCAAATTGGGTCCTTGTGAGTTAACGACAGTCAGCTGTCAAAGTTAATGGGTATGGGTTTTTAGGCCGGATTAATTTTTGTTTATTTTGTTGTTGGGCTGAATGTAATAATAAGGGATTTTGGGCTTATTATTAAACTTGGGCTTAAAAAGTCTTCATAAATATACTAATGGGCTTACTCAGCCCATTAGATGGGTTCGGGTGGGCCCATTAAGTATTCTTCATTTTCGGCATCTGTTTTGACTGTTGACTTTGTCGGGGTTGACTTTGACTTTTGTTAACTTTGGCTTCGATTTGACTTTGTCTTTTCACGCTTTTCCATTCCGTGCTTGATTTTGTCTGTTTTTGCTTGATTTTTCATCCTTTTGTCAGATATCCGTTTCCTGCACAAAATAAGTAAAAACATACAAATACAATGTATTTTTGGTACATTTTAGGTCATTTAAGTCCAATTTTAATGGTGAAAGGTTTGTGTAATTAAACGCATACCATTCCCAATGGTAATAATAATAATCGTGGGAACTCCGAAACAACTCAGAATGCTGGCACTTGCTATGAGTGTGGTGTTCAGGGGCATTTCAAGAGAGACTGCCCAAAGTTGAAGAATAGAAACCATGGTAATCAAGGTGGGAATGGCAACGCTCTAGCAAAAGTGTATGTGGTGGGCAATGCGGGAACAAACCCGGAATACAACGTCGTTACGGGTACGTTCCTTCTAAACAACTGCTATGCTTCTATCTTATTTGATACTGGTGCCAATAGGAGTTTTGTATCTACTGCATTTAGTTCCCTCATTGATATCACACCAACTACATTAAACCAATATTACGATGTTGAACTAGCCGACAGAAAAATAATTAGGATAAACACTATCATTCGGGGTTGTACATTAAACTTCTTAAACCATCCATTCAACATTGACTTAATGCCCGTAGAACTTGGTAATTTTGACGTCATAATCAGTATGGATTGGTTGTCAAAGTACCATGCTGTCGTTGATTGTGCCAAGAAGATCATTCGTATTCCCTATGGATATGAAACCTTAAATGTTCATGGTGACAGAAGCAACCGGGGAAACAAAACTCGTTTGAACATCATTTTGGGCACAAAAACTTAGAAATATTTGTTGAAAGGACATCATGTCTTTTTGGCACATGTTACTACAAAGGAAAATGAAGACAAGTCGGGGGAGAAGCGAATTGAGGACATACCAATCGTTTGAAATTTTTCTGAAGTATTTCCTGAAGATTTGTCGGGTCTTCCACCGACTCGACAAGTGGAATTCCAGATTGATTTGACACCTGGTGCTGCACCTGTAGCACGAGCACCTTATCGATTGGCTCCTTCCGAAATGAGAGAGTTATCGAAGAAACTGCAAGAGCTACCCGACATGGGCTTTATAAGACTGATGATATCAAATAACGTCACTTTATAATATCATTTATCCTATCTGTTTTGCCTACTTTTATATAATTATTGCAAGATTTGGTACTTAATTGCTTTAAAGTTTATAAATGCAGTAATTCAAGAGTGTTTTGTGAAGATAAGCTAAAAGGCGCATAATTTGGAGCTAAAATGAAGACATTTGAATATTGCTAATTTTCTGACCAATACGCCGTATCCAACAAAAGAGATACGGCGTATCAGCGCCTCAACTTCACAAGAAAACGCGTTTGACCAATTCCCAATACGGCGTATCACTCTACTTCCGTACGACGTATCCATGAAGATAACTATTCGAAGATACAATAATAAATGTAAATTAGGAATGATATCACTGATTGATTGAGAACGTAGCATGCACTCCAAGGAATCCAGCCCTATACGCCGTATTGGCTTAGCCAGATATGGCGTATCGAGTCTTTTTCAGACACTATAAATAGAAGACTTAAAAATGAGTTTTCAGTGTGCAATATCATATTCTATATACCATACTCACTAAAAGATGAATTTTAGAAGAGAAGAACACCCAGCAAGGTCAAGCATCGATCACAAATCCATAGAAGACATTGTGTAATTTGTACTCTCTTAATCGTTCGATTTTTATTGTTTGATTACGCTTGTATAATTACAATGGTTGTGGGATAATACCCTTAGGTATTAGCCATCTTAATGAAAGTTTAATGTTTGGTTTGTTTTAAAATTGATTTCTTAATTAATCATTGATTGTTTAATTATGTTTATCACTTTATACTTGTTTATATGTTTGAATATGCGATCTATCATTCAACTGGGTCTAGTGATACCTAAAAAGTAATCTAGATACTGGTATAACTCTCCATATCGTGTTTTATATTACTGGACCAATAGGATCACAAATAACGTTCTATCTTTACCTTTTAATTATGAACTTAGTTAGACCGGTAGGTGACCCATATATGTTTCAGCAATTTTTGTTCTTAATTAATTGGTAAAGACTCAAATAGTGGACTACTAGTATATAAAACACCGTTATGCAATAAGTGGGTAAAGTCCCGATGGGCTAGGGTTTTAACAAGATCACCACTGCTTTGATTCTTTAAGATAGATTATAATTACACTAAAAGATGCTTTATGCGGATGTGTTAATTGTGACAGGATTAGTTGTGTCTAGGTCTTAGGATGATGTCCCGCCTAAGTCTTAAGAATGATATGCTGCTTCGAGATAAGTAAATCATTGCACTAAAACAAACAAACCAACATTGAACTAGATTTAATATGGCTAATACAGTTTTCTATCATTTGGCTTGTACTGCTTTGCTATCTTCTGATTTTCTTCTTTTATGCTTATTGTGTATTGAATTGATATTTTGTCACCACTAAATATGTGCCAGTCTCTCAGGCTGAAAACCCCCATATCATTAGAGAACGTATATAGCATAGGATTAACCAGTAATTAGAATTAACATAGACTAATTAGAACTAATTAAAATACCGATAGAATATAGGATTAGTGTTTCACTCTTAGTGTTCGACACCCTACTTACCGCGAAACTCCATCTTGACCAGTACACTGCTCGTTAAAGTGTTGTTTTAAGTTTGCCGGCTAAATATAAATTTAAAACTTGATAATTAAATAATTGACCCTACACAACAGCGCATCAGGTTTTTGGCACCGTTGCCGGGGAGTGAATTAATTTAAACCTTATTCTTATTAGTATTTCTAACCATTAATTAGTCTAATTTAGTGTAATCTAATCATTTAATTTTGTTTGTATTTATTTGTTTTACGTGTTTAAATTATTTGTTTCCTGCATTTAATTGTCTTCTTAGTATCCTGTTCTGGTCTGTTATACGACGTATACCCCAGTAGAATACGACGTATCCAGGTCTTTAATCAGATACAATGTATCGAGTTTTTCCTGACCATACGGCGTATTCATTTATCCATATATGACGTATTGACAACGAATTGCTTGTCTTTATAGAATTAATTCTTGTTAGAATAGCTTTACTTTGAATTATGTCTTTCATGTCAGGAACATTGCTTAACCCATTCTAGTTCTTAATCCCCAAAAGAAAATTAACAATGGAAGAAATGGTGAATAAATTTATTGAAGAAGGAAAAAGGGAACATGAAGAAATGGAAGCATTCATCAAGGAATTCAGAACAACTAACGAGCTCCTCTCTAAAAAAAGAAATAAATCACAGAGCGAGCTTGAATTCGAAGTATACGGGTTGTCAAGAGCAATCAATAAAGCTCAAATAATTGGATGTGAACCCAATACCCCATCATAATGAACCAACAACATCAGATGAAGTCCACACTAAAACCGAACCTAAAAACCCAAGAACAAACTATTGAGCAACAACCATCATCAATACCTTTTCCCCATAGAATGAGAAAAGAAAAAGAAGAAGCCCAACAAAAGATATTTTTAGAAAATCTGAAACAACTCCACATAAACATCCCATTCACCAAAGCCCTTGCACAAATGCCAAAATATGCTAAGTTCCTAAAGGGTCTACTATCGAACAAAATAAGATTAGAGGAAGCTTGCACCATGACAATGGATGAAAGATGCTCTATAGTCTTGTTAAATTAACTTCCATCTAAAGAAAAAGACCCAGGAAGTTTCACCATACCATGCGACATTGGCAATTTGCATATCGACAATGCTTTGGCAGACTTGGGAGCTAGTATAAGCTTAATGCCTTACACCATGTATGAGAAGTTAGGTTTAGGAGAACCTAAACCTACGAGAATGAGCTTAGAACTAGCAGATAGGCCCATTCAGTATCCGCGAGGAATAGTAGAAAACGTACTCATCAAAGTTGACAAATTCATCCTTCCTATTGACTTTGTTATCTTGGATATGCGGGAAGACTCTAGGATTCCAATAATAATAGGAAGACCATTTCTTGCAACCGTCAGGGCAATGATAGATGTATTCAATAAGAAGATAACACTTAGAGTAGGAGACGATGAAGTAACTTTTGATATAGACCAATCTATAAAAAGACTTCCTATAGAGGACGAGGAATGCTATAGGATTGACGATTTAGATGAAACTATACACTTGGAAGCCCAGGAATAATTAGAAGAAGACCAAATGGATTCATTTCTAGTCAGTAACCTAGAAAAATGCATCGTTTAATCCAATCCTGAAAGTCATGATGATTCTAAAGAACCAATACGGCGTATCACACAAGAGGATATGACGTATCCGAAAACACAGGAAACACAGGGGTCTGAAAGAGCGCAAAATAAGCACCTTTATTCTGCTAGTGCCAACGAAATTGACGAAAAGAAACCAGAACTAAAGGAGCTGCCACCCCACTTAGAATACACATACCTAAAAGGAGATGAATCTTGTCCTGTAATCATTTCATCTAAACTAACAGAAAAAGAAAAAAACTTCACTTTTGTAGGTATTAGAAAAACGCAAGGGGGCAATAGCATGGAAGATGCCAGACATTAAGGGAAATAGTCCGTCGTTCTGCACGCACAAGATCTTAATGGAAGAAAGCTTCAAACCTGTCATTCAACCCCAACGACATTTAAATCTAAAGGTCCAAGATGTGGTTAAAAACGAAATTGTCAAGTTACTTGATTCAGGGTTAATTTACCCCATCTCGGATAGTCTATGGGTCATCCCTATTCACGTTATCCTAAAAAAGGGAGGAATGACCGTAGTCCTAAACGATAACAATGAACTAATTCCATCTGGCACAGTTACAGGATGGCGTGTGTGCATTGATTATCACAAACTAAACGGCGCAACACGAAAGGATCATTTTCCTCTACCTTTTATTGATCAAATGCTAAAACTTTATTTGAAAATGAATATTACTGTTTTCTTGATGGTTTTTCAGGTTTCTTCCAAATTCCAATCGCACCAGAAGATCAAGAAAAAACGATGTTCACATGTCCTTATGGTACAAAAGGATGTTGTTTGGATTATGCAACGCTCCAACGACTTTTCAAAGATGCATGACGGCAATATTCCATGACATGATGGAAGATTTTATGGAGGTCTTCATGGATGATTTCTCAGTATTTGGTAATTCTTTTAACCAATGTCTTAATAATTTAGACAAAATGCTTAGTAGATGTGAAGAAACCAACCTTGTGCTAAATTGGAAAAAATTCCATTTTATGGTGAAGGAAGGTATTGTTTTGGGACATAAAATATCTGGGAAAGGAATCGAGGTTGACAAAGCTAAAATCAATGTAATTTCCAAATTACCTTATCCCACAAATGTGAAGGGCGTTAGAATTTTTTTGGGGCACGCTGGGTTTTATCGCAGATTCATAAAAGACTTTTCCATGATTTCTAAACCAATGACCCAGCTTTTAATGAAAGATGCTAAGTTTGACTTTTCTGAAGATTGTAAAAAAGCATTTAATAAACTAAAAGAGAAATTGACCACCGCGCCCATCATAATATCTTTTGATTGGAGTGTGCCTTTTAATTTAATGTGCGACGCCAGTGATTTTGCGGTAGGGGCAGTTTTAGGACATAAGATAGAGGGGAGGTTTAAACCTATCTATTTTGCTAGCAAAACCTTAAACGATGCCCAAGCACATTATACCACCACTGAAAAAGAACTTCTTGCAGTTGTTTTCTCTTTTGATAAATTTCGCCCCTATCTTATTTTATCAAAAACTGTAGTCTACACTGATCATTCTGCTTTGAGGTATTTGTTCAGTAAATAGGATGCAAAACCAAGGCTTATTAGATGGGTTCTGCTTCTACAAGGGTTCAATATCGAGATCAAAGATAAAGGGGGGCCGAAAACTTGGCTGCTGATCACCTGTCAAGACTCGAGAATCCAAATATGGGAGAATTAGCCAAATAAGAGATCGCCGATAAATTTCCCGACGAGAATTTGATGATATTAAAAAGCAAGCTTAATGACGAAGAGCCATGGTATAACAACCCGTAATTTTCATCAATGTAATATCCATCTATTATATATATACCACCTTTTTACAGGGAAATTTTTGCTTTATCTCATTATGCAACGTAACTTGCATCTCTAAAGTAAACGAGCTCACGCAACCTCTACCAATGCCATCTATATCTATGTTTATATCATGTAAACATCCTAATATGTCAAGTCTATATCTTAATATCATTTTTACCAAGTACATTATCCATTTAACGTACTTTTCAAAACGTTATATCAAAACAAGCATTAAACGTTAACGTTTATATCAAAACCCTAATTATATGTAATGTATACATATAAAATGAATGTGTAAGCCTTCAAGCATGTGTACAAGTGTACAATGCACAACATTTGAAATATAATTTCCCTCCAAGTCAATGTACAACTTATCTAAGCCCAATGTACAAGTCAATTGTGCATGAAATACAAACTAGGTCATTTCACCTCCTAAATCATGTTTATATCTTACCACCACTTTAACACAAGGTACAAACACCCAATGCACAACTCCTAAACCCTAAACCTAATCCCTAAATCATTCTAAACCCTAATCCTAAAACCCTAATTCATCTAACCCTAAACCAAAATCATAAAACCATAGCAAACCCATTACACCTTAAACTAGTTCATAATTTTCAGAATCTGATCTGTTAATAAAACATAAGATCTGGGCAAAATTAGTAGGTTCTGGGTGATAAGTAAAGACACTAGGTTGTAGCTATATGTCTTGTGATCATTTTTCTGATTGAATCTCCCCGATTCGACGTCGGATGAATTAGTTATAGCTGAAATGGCAAAGGTGCGCAAATTCTGCACACCTGTAGTAAATGGCTGTTATCTCTAGATTTTTGTATAGTAACCCCTGAATATGTAAAACTAAAAGTTGTAGAGGACTCAAATATCTAACCATGCTCACTGGTTTGAGGTTGATCGGAATTACGGTTTGTAAATGGCAACCAAATTACCGGGACTGATGTTGGCTGTCCAAAAACAGCCATGTATAAACTAAATAAACACCTCAAGCTCCTCCATGACTCACCACCACCTTCATCACCATGACCTCACCACCACATCACCATCACTCCAGCACCTTACAAGCACCTCCATCACCTCCTTGTAAGCTACTTGCACTCCAAAAACCTCCTTGTCACCCCTTTGTAAACCGAACCACCTCCACACCCTTCCACCATTCAAAGCTACACTCCTAGCTCTCCATACTCATCACCTAGCATCCCTTAGTCATCTCCCTACAGCCTTGACCCTTAACCACCAAGAAAACTTGGGCACCAAGTTGGTTTCACCCCTATATAAGCCGAAACATACACACCCTTTCATTTCATCCTTCAAACTCAAACACACACACTCAAATGGAGTTCTAGCCATTCCCTAGCAGTAGTAGAAGATCAAGAGAAGCCCTAAGATCAGAATAGAAGCCAAGAATCAAGAGAAGGAAGCCCTTGAAGTCGTTTCTAGGCGTACGAACCCAAAAACCCTCATTCGACCCATTTTAGCTCAAGTAAGCTCAAACTCTTGTTCAATAAGCTCATAATCTGTTTTAGAATGTTCATAATACTCTTAAGATCATATATAAACTCTTGTTTGAAGCCTTGAATCCTCAAACCCATGCGTTTTTGACTAAAACCCTAAAAAACGACCCGTTTTGATCTTCTAGCTAACGAATCCTTTTTCTAAACTTTTGTTACGTTAGAACATCTTATTTTAGCTTATTCTAATAAGCCATAAGCTGCAAAACTCTCTTGGATTTCAAAAATATCATTATGGTTTTTGGACTTGTTTTGCAAATAAATCCCATGCAAGGGGTATATATTGTAAATATTTTGGAAATTATAACTAGAGGGGCTGAAAATGTCATATTCCTAAAGTTATAACTATAAGGACCTATCTTGCCAAGTTTCAAAGTTAAAGGTTTAATATATATATACTTATTATATAAAGGACTAAACTTGTAAAAGTTTATAAACCAAGGGTATATATTGCCATTTTTGCATTCTTAAAGGTATAAAATGAAATATTTTTTATAAAAATATATATTAATATTATAAGACTTGATTTTATTAAAACCCGACACATTTATCATTATTAATCATCGATCGACGCATTATAAAACAATTACGTTATATAATTATCGTAATTTATCATCGACTAGCTTTTGAAGAAACTTAAAATCTTATCGTATCACGTTACTAGGGAATTTCATGTGAGGGGTTCCATTTGGGTATTTGTTTTGACGAGTTTGCTGGGTTTACGATTTAAAGTGCCCTGACTCCTCAAACAATACTACATGGCCTCTGGATTATGATAGCCCGAACAATGATACAATATTTCCATAAATTAATAAATCAAAGTAATACGTTAAACTTTATGAAGTTTTGAAACATAAACCATCACACTAAGACTTGACATATTACCCCAGGTTGTGTGACAAGGCTGTTACTTTCACTTGATATACTTTTGTCATCAATCAGATTTCTTTGTTAAGGTGAGTTCATAGCCTCGCCTTTTAATCTTTTGAATGTTTTATAAACCCGCGAGGGGGATACATGCTATAAACTGTTAATGCAAGTGTTTTTCCAACTGTATGCTATCCAGATATATTATTGCCTAAGTACATCCAGATATATTATTGCCTAAGTACCTTCTAGTGCCACTATTTCTATATCATGAATCATTAAATACTTGCATTGTGAGTGAACGCGAATATTATGGATAGATCTATCGGGGTGTGACGACTCCCGTTGGTGTGCTGGTATGCGTTTAATTACACATACCTTTGACTATTAAAAACGAGCTAAAATGACCAAAAACGTACTAAAAATACATTGTATTTGTATGTTTTGCATTTATATTTTGCAGGAAAAGGATATCGAAGAAAAGGACAAAAACAAAGCCACAAAACGACAAAACCGAGCACGGAATGGAAAACATAAAAAAGAAACAGTCAAAGCCAAAAAGTCAACTCTAAAAATACAAAGTCAATACCGATGCCGAAACGAAGAAATTTTTAGTGGGTCAACCCGTACCTATCTAATGGGTCGGGTCAACCCATTTAAATATTATATGAAGACATTACAATTATATAAGCCTAAAGTCTTAATGAAAGTCCATAAACCCTTGTTTATTAATTCAGCCCCAACAAAAAGCCCAAGTCCAACACCCCTAACTGTTAACCCATTTTACACCTTAACTCTGTTAGTCCCTGATGGACTATGGGTGTTAAACCACATCATACCCTCAAGGACCAATGTTGCCACCCCTCAAACTTTGTTACACCACAAAGGACCATCCTTGCAATTCAACAATACACTTTGAGGGGCCAAATGTGCCATCTTCTCAAACTTGTACCCTTTTAACCCTGCTCAAATTTTACCCACCAAAGGGTACTGTATATCTTTCTCACACACTCTGTGTGTGTTTTTAACCTGTAGCAAACTGACTAATCTTTCACCCCAAACAAAACCCATCACTATCCCACCCTAACCCACCATACAAACAGCCAAAAACAGGCTGGCAATCCTAAAGGTGCCCATTGGGTGATCAAGATTGAGGGCTAGGATCAATTGGTTTGGGCTCCAAGGCAAAATAGAAGGCCAGGATGTGCTTTGGTTTTCTCTCACATAGAAAGCACAAGAAACACAAGCAAAGGACTTCACAGCTTATATAAGAAGAAAGAAGACAGAGAAGAAGATATAACTAGGAGTAGAGTAGCTTATCTTTCAGCTTATTTACGTTTTCTAGTCTTTAAATTCATGTATTTTACCTTTTAAAAGCATTGTAACCTTCAAGATTTAATGAAATGTAATTTTCCTTTTAATACTTCCTTTTCAATTCTGTTTTTGATTACTATTGCTTTCAAGTCATTTAAATAAGCTCAATTATATTCATGTGTTTCTTAAATAAGCTTTCTCAAAAGCTTATTTAAGCTTTTGTGTTCATTGTTCACTGTTTCATTACCTATGCTTATGTGGAAAGCTTTTGGATGATAAGTTGCTATTGGAATAGCTTATGGGGTATATAGTAGTGCTTATTGTAATAAGCTGGGTAGGCTAGAGCTTATTGGGGTCATATAAGCCTTTGGTTTAGCAAAGGACAAAGGTGCACATTTCATTTTATCATTTTTAGCTCAATTTCTGTCTTAGTTATTACTCTGCTTATTCTACTTTTCTTAATGCTTAAGTATGTTTATTCTAGCTTATAATAGCTTGTCATGTTTAGTTTAAATGTTAGGATAGCTTAATCTAAGTTTTTAATCCATTCTGTCTATTTATAGTTAATACTGCTCTCATAGCAGTTAATACTGTTTGATTTAATTCAGCTTATTAAAGTGCTTATTTACCCTTAGAATTTGCTTAAATGCCTTTAGTAATGTCAAATCATAATCCGTGTTTACAAATATGTAGCTGTTTAAGTCTTTTCAAGCTTAAAAATGGAATTTAGAAATTAAAAGGGGTGTTTGGCATAAGCCTAAAATGGGTCAAAACAGTTTAAAAAACCATATGGGTCATTTGGGAAACTTGTCATGCCTTTTTAGTTATCTCTAAGTTGTTTTTCAAAAGTTTTAAGGATTGAAAGTTTGTTTTCAAGTCTTGTCCAAGTTTCCTTTAAAAACTGTTAAAGGAGCACTGATTCCTGATGGGATGATTAATCAAGACATTAAAGATTCTGAAGCTTATAAGACTTATTATGACTTTGCTACTAGAAAGGTTGCTCCAAAGAAAACAATGAAATTTAAGAAAGTTGCTTCACCCTCAAGAAAGTTGTCTCCTGTTAAAGAAGCAGAACCTGCCAAGAAAGCCAAACGAGTTAAGAGACATGCCAAGAAGTGTACTACTGCACCAACAGCCAGTGTCATCATCAAAGAAACTCCTGGTGTGTCTGTACTCCAGCTAAGGGTGACAGAGGCAAAGGCATGGAATTACTTTCTTATGCGGCATTACTGGAAGCTACTCAGGTTAAAGAAGCCTTGAAGAAAAGTAAACAGGATTCTCATATGCTTCATGCAAGTGGCTTAGGTGATGGAGTTGGTTCCCAACTAAAGGTTCCTGATGAGTCCGAAGACAAGACAACAAGTACAGATGAAGGAACTGGTGTTAAACCAGGGGTTCCTGATGTACCCACTTATGAATCTGAGAGTGACAAAGAATCATGGGGTGATAGTTAAGATGATAAAAGCAATGATGATGCTGACAATAATAGTGACAACAAGGATGGTGATAGTAAAGATGATGATTGTAATTCTAATGTAGGTGATAGTGAAAGGGTTGATTCAGATTCACACAAAGATGTAGATCCTAATCTTAATCTGAAAGAAGATGAAGAAGAAGAAACTCATGATGAAGAGTACGTACGTACTCTAGATTATTACGTACCTACTAATGAAGAATCCCGTGAGGAAAACAGAGAATCGAATGAAGAGGAGTATGCTGATTTGTATGGAGATGTAAACATAACATCGAAAGATACAAAGCCTGAAAAGGAAGGGAAAAGTGATGTAAAGATGACAGATGCTAGTCTGGAGGATGTTTCTCAAGAAAAGAAATATGAGCAAGTCGTAGAGGATGCACACTTGACACCCACTTCTGCAGAGAAGGCTGATGGCTCAAAACAAACCTCTTCTGTTTCATTCAATTTTGAAAGCAAGTTTCTCAACTTAGATGATGTCCCACCAAATGACAGTGAAGTCGATTCTTTGATGAATGTTAAGACTCTTTAAGAAGATTCAGCTACTCTAGCCACCGCCTCTGCTCACTGTTTCCTATGATATAAGCCCCTTTCACGGAAACTTCTACTGTATCTTCAACAACTGTTCCTCCAACAATTCAACCAATCACTCCCATTCCACTGCAATCAACACCAACTCCCACACCAACAACTGAACCAACTACTTCCTCGATCCCTGCTCTTCCAGATTTTTCTTCCCTATTTGGTTTTGAATAAAGAGTTTCAGCATTGGAAATGGAGCTATCTCAATTCAGACAGGTTAACCATTCTGCTCAGCTCCTCGCTACCATTAAACAACAAAATCCTGCAATCATAGATGACATTCTTAGTACAAGAATAGGATATGCTACTCAAACAGCTCTTCAGTCATACACAGCAGAATTTAAGAAGAACGCTCAAGAAGAGAAGCATAGATACTTTAATGTTATTGAGAAATCAATCAAAGGTATCATCAAAGATGAGGTCAAGAGTCAGCTTCCTTAGATCCTACCTAAGGAAGTATATGATTTTGCAACTCATGTGATTCAAAGAACCATCAATGAATCACTTGAGAATGTTGTCCTGACTAAATCCTCTTCTCACCAACTCGCACTCTCACGCGCTCACGCTCGGCGAACATCTCTAACTGAGTTTGTATTGAAGAAGATTCTTCTTGATAAGATATAGAAAAGTAAACCGTGTCAAGCTGCTCTAGAACACAGAGAAATCTATGATGGACTGATCAAATCTTACAATCTTGATAAAGATCTCTTCTTATCATATGGAAAAGCTTATTCCTTAAAGAGAGACCGTGAAGATGAAGACAAAGACGAAGACCCTCCAGTTGGATCAAACCAAGGGTTGAAGAAGCGCAAGACGAGCAATCAGCAAATGATTTTTCAAGGTATTTGACCACTCAAACAAAGACTACATCTCTTTAAATAGAAAATGGGTCCTTGTTTGAGGGGGAGAGAATGTCAAATTTCTTCTTCAAATTCATCAAGTGATTAAATGGAAAAAGGTTTTAAACAATAACTGGTTTACAATTAAAGGGGAGCTAATTAAGTTTAGTTTATTTGTGCCTTAAATGTTACGTGTTTATGCCTTTATGGATTAAATAGCAAAAAATATGTATCTAAGCATTATAGTATAAACTATAGGGACTTAATGTGCCATTAGTGAATCTAGATATGCCTTAAGAATACTTAATAAGGAAAATAGAAAATAATTAAAAGTCTAGGTGGCATTTGTGTCAAAAGTCTAATCTTTTAACACAAACTCCCCTTTCCCTTTCATACTCGTAACTGTCACACACACATACACCTTTTTATTTTTTCCCTCCTTCCATCTTAAAAATTCGCCACACTCAAGAACTCGAGTATCAGCCCATTTCACGACAAGAGGTAAACTAGGAACATGTTCCTTATCATCCTAACAACTTATCTATAAAAGGAATTTGGCTGTATCTCACTATTTTGCTCGATTTCCCTAGAAATCATTTTAGGGTTTGAGAAAATTAAAAGTTGTCCAATTCCAAAATTAGTTGAGTGGTTTTGATGGGTTAGGGGTATAGATGACTCGGTTGTAACAGTTCTTGATAATAATAACATCTACTTGTGTTTCTAATGATTCTTGTGTGAGAAAATTTTGGGTATTTGGGGAATACTTTCTAAAAGTGATGGGTTTATGTTTAATTAATTCATATCATCTTTCTTGTATGCTTATACGTGAGAAAATCCAAGTCTTGTATGCTTATTTTGTGACTTTGATTTGAACGAGTGAAAACGCACTCGTTCTTAGCTCTAAATGGAAAATTTATGGTTGATTTTTGTTATAATTGCTAGGATAAGCTCATATATGCATTATCAAAGTGTTTGTATAGTATAAATGTCATAATCACAGGTGTTGCAAAATCAAAGTTTTTTTGACGGCGTTTTATACGCATTTAAAAAATAGACGGCGATTTATACATCCCCAAAGAAGGCGATTTATACATCTCCGTGGACGGCGATTTATACCTAGTGTATAGACGACGATTTATACATCTTCGTGGACGGCGATTTATACCTAGTGTATAGACAGCGATTTATACCTAAGATACAGACGACGATTTATACCTAAGTCTTAGACGGCGATTTATACCTAAAGGTTAGACGGTGATTTATATGCTAAATATTAGATGGTGATTTATACTTAAAGGATAGATGGCGATTTATACACTAGTCAAGGCGGCGATTTATACATGTGGTATAAAATTGATTTCTTTCTTAAAGGTTTTAACTTATTAACTTATTTTAGGTTGAAATCTTTCTTATATCACATATAAGTTGCCAAATTAACTATGAATGACCTAAAGTTAGCTTGTTGACCTTAAGTTGACCTTCCAGTTTGTGTCTTGCTATTGAATGCCAAATAATGTGTGGCTAAGTCTGCCTGACTAATGTCTATAAATTGCTTTGCATATGAACTGTATTTGAATCTTCTTAGCAAAAACATGAATCCTATTGCATCTCAACAAGCTGCTCTTGATAATTCTTTGGTCGCTCTTGAGAAGAGGCTAAAGATTGAAAGATGCAATGCTAGAATTGCTTTCACCAAGCCATAGAAAGAAGAAACATATCAAGTTACATTGGAAGCTCTCAAGCTATCTCCTTGCTATCCCGCTTTCCAGATAACTGCTGAAGTCCCTGAAATCTACATGCATCAGTTCTGGAACACCATCAAGAATATTAGAAAAACAGATGCTTATGACTTTAAGCTGGATAAGAAAAAGTGCCGAGTTGACACTGAAGTATTCCGTGAGATTCTGCAGATCTGTCCCCGACTCCCTAACCAAGATTTTATGGAACTTCCTTCTGAAGATGATTTACTTTCATTTATCAAGGAACTTGGTTACTCTGGAAATTGTGAAATGCTATCTGCAATACGTACTGATCAAATGCACCAGCCTAGGAGGACATTTGCTGCTGTCATTAACAGGTGCATCTCTGGGAAATCAACAGGAATTGATAGGCTCAGGGAATCACGAGCTCAAGTCTTGTAGGCTATGTATAATCAAAAGAATGTTAATTATGTTGCTCTCCTCTGGGAAGACTTTATGTATCAAGCTGACAACAGAGAAATTAGTTCAACAAGAAAATAGTACATGCCCTACCCAAGATTCACCAAAGTCATCGTCAATCATTTCATCTCCAAATACAATACCATCTTTGTTAGGAATTATAATTTGAGTTGATTATGACAAAACATGTTAAAGATGGAGGACCTACAAGACAAAATATCAAAAGATCAGAAGATGGAAGATTTTGAAGATAAAGATCCACATTAATGCTGATTGAAGATTAGTCAAATAGTATTTAATGCTGATTTATAGTTTCCTTATCTTTATTTGTTCTTATCTTGTCTTGTAAACCCTAACCCCTCTAGTATATAAAGAGGGGTAGGCGTCTAGTATTGGGCATCCATATCATAGCAGACTTCTCCAATGAGAGTCTAGACGCTTAGAAAGCGTGTTTAGTAGTTAGCTAGTTAGTTTCTTTATCATGTTTGAATAAAGAAAACCTTATTAGTAATGTTGATTGTGTTCTTATTTTATATTCCGCTGTGCTTAACCAATCAATGTTATTCATACCCTAGTTGAGTCCAGATTCCTGGATCTAACAATTGGTATCAGAGCCTCGTGGCTCTTGATCTAGGGTTGATAAGGTTTTCGTGTAAATTATTTTTCTGTCTTTATTAATAAAAAGGCGTATTTAATTTTAGGGTTTTTATGCAAACCCTAATTCTTCTATAGCAGCAGTCGTGGGTTGAAGAGCAAGCAGGTTTCACACAAAGCAGCAGGTTACCATATCCAAAGGATCTATGTTTTCCAGAAGTGATACATCAGGTTCGTGGTCATGTTTTTGTTGGTTTATAAGGAGTTTCGAAGCATGGTGTCTACAGCAGATTCGTTCATCCAGGAACACTAGGGTTTTTCACAACTCGATCCTAATTCAGAAAAGAGGAAAGGGAGTTTGGTGCTGATGATATATTTACTCCCTAAGGTATAAACTAAACCCTAATTTATCTAAGGCTTCAAACGATTTGCAAGAAGCTGCCGTTAGGTCTATTTATATGGGTTTATGTAACTCTGAACACATGATGTTTTTGGTGCTGAATATATTTGGGTCTGCTCGTATGTTGTTCATATATGGTTCATTATTGGCTCGTGTTCTGGTTTACTTTTGGTGTTTGTGGGCTGCTTCAAGATAGGGAACAACATGTTTTGAACGTGGATTGTTATGTGTTTTCTGGATTGCTGCTGGTGACAAGGATAGGTGATGACACGATCCTATTGTGTTATCTGGTACGTATTTGATATGGAGGCTGCAGGTTGTAGGTCGGGGAGATAAATGAATTTGTTTTTAGAAAACCCTAATTTGTAGGGATTTTATTTCCCTGATTGAATCGTAGTGTGTAACTGGTATGTGGGTATGTGGTTTGACCTTGGTGCGTGATTTGTGGAATGTACCAGATTTATAGGAATTATATTCTTCCCATATTTCTTGTGATATTTTTTAAACGCAGATATACACTTGATTATAGCAGACATTGTACGAGATTTATGGAAAGTCAATATCATGGAGTACTGGTGGTATGTTCATAGGCTGGTGTTAATTACCTCTCAAGATGGGCTTGTATTTGGGCAGAATATAATGTGGACTGGATATGAATGTTGGGCTGAATCTGAGTACATGTAAGCATATTCATTTGTTCTGGTCACACTCGGTAATTCCTACTGGTCACTTGGTTCTTGCTGGTTTCATTATGTTCCTGCTGATTGTTGGTCTCGGTTTCTGCTGGTCGCTATAAGTTTCTACTGGTCGCTTAAATCGGTTCCTCCTGGTGCTTATACGGTTCCGACAGGTTTAGCGACGGTTCTGTTGTTTGTGCTGCTAGTGTTGATCGATATCGGACAACACATATCATAGGTCCATAGACGCCCTTGGATCTTGGACGATGTGATGCTTATGGCTTGGTTACTTTTTATTGATTTGGTTTGGTGTTCACAAGTCGTTTATTACACAACATAATAATGCCGTGTTTTGGTCCGGGACCACACCCATTGTTATATTTCGACCGGCTATGGAGAGTTTTGATCTGGGGATCAGCGATGAACCTTAGCTGAGGTACAAATTTTCGTTTGTATCTGGTAATAATTACCCGCTGTTTTTACACCGTATTATTATTGTCACTGATTTGATCTGAGATGGATCAATGGTTTGGCGGTTATGGTGAGGTAGGTCAGGGACCAACAGTGATCCATAACTGAGGTGTAATAAACATGTCTTGTTCGCACTAAATCAGATAAGGATATTGTGAAGACGTTTGATGCATTAGCTTTTTAATCGATTATGTAACAAGTTCACCCTTTTTGTGAGATGCAACAAAGGATTGAGGTAGATCGCCGGCTGAGGCAACAGTTACATGAGAGAGGAGGATGTTATTGCACTTGGATGTTTCATTGATACCTACTATTTCAAGCCAATTAAAGTCCGAGATTCAAGAGATGGTTAGTATACTTTTAAGGGGAAGCTTATTGTTCATATACTTTCCATCTACATGCATCATTGTTTAATTACCATCTACATGCACTCCTATTTGATTATGACAAAAAGGGGAAGAGTGCATGGATTTAGGGGAAGTTCTTCATCTGTATTAGCTTCAGGGGAAGCTTGTGCTTATTGGTTTTGTCATTAATCAACTAGGGGAAGATTGTTGGGAATTATAATTTGAGTTGATTATGACAAAACATGTTAAAGATGGAGGACCTACAAGACAAAATATCAAAAGATCAAAAGATGGAAGATTTTGAAGATAAAGATCCACATTAATGCTGATTGAAGATTAGTCAAATAGTATTTAATGCTGATTTATAGTTTCCTTATCTTTATTTGTTCTTATCTTGTCTTGTAAACCCTAACCCCTCTAGTATATAAAGAGGGGTAGGCGTCTAGTATTGGGCATCCATATCATAGTAGACTTCTCCAATGAGAGTCTAGACGCTTAGAAGCGTGTTTTGTATTAGCTAGTTAGTTTCTCTTATATGTTGAATAAAGAAAACTTATTAGTAATGTTGTTTTGTATTATTATTGCATATTCCCACTGTGCTTAATCAATCAATGTTATTCATACCCTAGTTGAGTCCAGATTCCTGGATCTAACAATTGGTATCAGAGCCTCGTGGCTCTTGATCTAGGGTTGATAAGGTTTTCGTGTAAATTATTTTTCTGTCTTTATTAATAAAAAGGCGTATTTAATTTTAGGGTTTTAATGCAAACCCTAATGCTTCTATAGCAGCAGTCGTGGGTGAAGAGCAAGCAGGTTTTACACAAGGGTTGTTAGATGAGGACTCTTCTATACCATGCTTTCTAAAAGATGCAGGGCAAGAAACCTGTCCTCATCTCGGTACTCGATTTATCAACAAAGAACTCAAGCCCGAAATCCCACGGTTTTTATCCCCTGTATCATCAGATGGGCTTGTGTTGATGATGTGTATATTTCAACACACTTAAAATTTATAATATACTAATATAACCTTAAGAGCAATTACGAAAATTACCAAGTTACCTTTGATAAAATTCACTCTCAAAAATATATAATACAATATATATATATAATATTTAACCGAGAAGTATGATCACCCGGGTCGTTTCCCCAACGACTTGTGAAATTAAAACCACGTTTTAGCTCGGATTATGATTTGAATGAGAGAGAAGATATATTTTGAGTTTCTATAACTACTAATTAAAAACAACAATTAAAATGAACAATTAAAAGCTATTAAACACTTAAACAAATTAACGGGAGCAACTAAAAGCGCCAAATAAGCAATTACACTAAAATTAACTCCTAAAAATGTAAACTAAATTTCTAAACCTAAAATAGGACAAAAGAAAATTTTAAGAAAAAGAAAAACATTTTTTTGATTATTTTTGAATTTATTATGAATTAAAAACTAATTTAATCTAATTAAATCCTAAAAAAAATCTAATGTACGCTTCAGTGCATTATTTCCTGATGCAGAAGAGAAGTCTTTTGTCTATCCATATAATTTTCCGTCAATGATTCTTCAGAAAATTATTTGGTTTTCACATGGTGGTTTAATGTTGTTTGAAAATTAATCGGACTTGAATTTCTCAAAATTTGACACTCAATCAACGACTACTGCTCTTTAAATAGAAAATGGGTCATTGATTGAGGGGGAGAGTGTTTTCAAATTTATGACATCTAACGGGCATTTTAATTCTTCAAACAATTAATTGGAAAAGGTTAAAGGTGTTTGTATGTAATGGGGTTTCAATTTGATGAGGAGTTAAACTTGTGTTAACTCAAAACGCCAAAGTTGTCATTTATATAAAAGTATAGGGTCTTATGTGCTATTTGTTTCCTTGACTCATAAAATATAAAGGACCATTTGTGTCACTTATGCATCTCAAATAATCCCTTAGTAATACTTTTATACCTTAAATGAAAAAGAATGTTGAAAGTGAGGGACTGTTAGCCTCAATTTATTGAGTCGAACAAGGAAGTTCGGTCACTCTACGATGGAGCTTCGGTCTTTAATTAGTTAATGTTGTAATAGGATAATATCGGGAATCGGGCTCGATAGTTAATCTAATATTGTATATGTTTCGGGTTTAATCCCAAGCAAAACCCGAGCCCGGGTCCTAGTTAAATATCCCGCGCGTCACTTTTAAGTGTCGGGGTATATAAGGAACTTTTCCACTTGGAAAAGTTAGTTGTTGAAGTTGTTCAAAATATCTAAAATATCTTTTCTCTTTTCTCTCTCATTTCTCTCTCCTCTTTCTCTCTCTAAACAACTCATCTCTCTTTCTCATTTCTAGTCCGATTTCGTGATCGATTGTATGAAGTGAAGTGTTAACGGGATCCTACAATTGGCATCAGAGCTACGTGTGGATTCGTGGTTGATTCGTGTGGTTCAACAAGATCAAATTCGTGGTCAAAAAGAAGTCAATAGAAAAAAAATCAAACCCGAATTTTTGTGCTTAGATGTGTGAATGTTTATGTTATTAAGCAAGATCTAGGCATAGGGTAGCTAATTGTGCAAGAGAAATCAAGTTAAGAGGTCAAAAAGGGCGATTTTTGGTGGAAAAAGTCGTATTTTTCGTCGTTGCGTTTTGACTCTCTGGCAAAATTCATGTTGCGTTTTGATTTCTTCTTGTTGCGTTTTGACTTCCTTCTTGTTGCGTTTTGACTCATTGCGTTTTGACTCATTGCGTTTTGACTCACTGCGTTTTGACTCATTGCGTTTTGACATTGGTTGCGTTTTGACTCATTGCGTTTTGACTCACTGCGTTTTGACTCATTGCGTTTTGACATTGGTTGCGTTTTGGTTCACTGCGTTTTGATTACAGGTTGCGTTTTGAAGACATCATTGCGTTTTGACTAAACGTTTTTTGGTAGGACATAGAGATGGATACTATCGATTTATGCTGTTAAAATGACAGCGGGGATGCATGAACAGATTACCCATCAGCTCGGAATGTTGGGGAACCAAAAGTGGCTGATAAGAAGATAGCAAACACTGTGGCTTTGTTTATTTCATCACCAATGATGCTTTAGATTCCTCAGCTTCTTGATATGCAGATCACCTGGAAACTGCCATGAAACATGTTATCTACGAGTGAAAGTATCACACAAAAGACCTTGGAGAAAGTACCACAACCAAAGAGGCTACTGATGGTGTCGAATCTGCACTTCAGTAACTCATCCAATTTTTACATGTATGATTGTTTTTTCACTTTGATCCTTGAAATTGCAAAATACCCTGTATCTAAACTCTCCTACTACGCACTTATCATAACTTTCATACTAACCACATCGCACATTTTGGAAAATGTTGCAAGTATGTATGCGTATGTATGTGGTTTCATTAAACTTTGCCAATGTTGCCTTGCATTTATCAAAACCGGGATGTGATACTTTGCCATAAAGAAAATGCACAACTCGAAAACAAAATTTTCTAACGATAACTAGCTTGACAACACATAAACGGATCGCGTATGCAAACACCTCGCTGCAAAGCGCGGGTTTTAAACCTCGTATGTATAATAGATCAAGTATATTTGCATTAAAAGGGTGTAGTGCTCTAAGCAAGTTTATAAATGAATAAAAAATAATTTAAGAAAATATTATTTTCTTATAAATATAGCTTTTATGTATTTTTATAGTAATAAATTTATATTTTATAATTATTTTGATATATATGACATATTTTTTGTTTATAAATGATATACGTAATTGTTAATACAAATATTCGCGCAAAAACGATATTTATATTTAATGATCTTCATGTTTTGATAATAACAAATATAATGTCATACTACGTAAAAGTTTACGTAAACAAGTTATTTAGTCGAAAGTTTACTTGACGATGACAAATCACTTAAGGTATGAATATGACATTATTAAACATAGTTAATGATCAAAGAAAAATATTTATCATTTGCCATAAACCTTTCCTCATCAAAAGATTTAAGTTATCACATAGATTAATTATAAGCTATTATATTAATCATGTAGACAAAAATAAGAATTAACATAAGTTGAAACATCTTTCCAAATCTTCTCAAATTGAGAAAATATTTCCTATTGTGATAAGAAATAGTTTGTTCTAGAAAATCAAATAAACAAGTTTTATTAAGTTTTTTTTTTATAAAACAATATTTTGTTATAGATTTGGGGTTAATCACAAAATGACAAATGTTATCCCAGCTCCACCCACGGATCCACCTAATACAAGGACGGAATCATCATTTGTGGAGTTCCGTGAGTCTCACGGACCAACGGTCTGGGACGATTTGATTTCAAATTGTTAACTATAATAGCAACCTTAAGTCCCCCTTTTTTTTTTTTTTTTTTTTTTTTGTTTTTTTTTCCTTTTAGACAACTCTGACAAATATTTTTTTCACACCGTCTTTCATCTTTTATATTCTTTGATCATTATACTTGTTACATAATCCATTACAAGTGATCAACTCATTTCACTCTTTAGTGAAGAACACTTTCGAAGACATCAAGCTTCAAGTGTTAATAGTTTAGTTGTGTCATCACTATTGTGATAATCATTGATCTTGTATATCTTGTGTTCTGTGTTGTGTATATCATATGTCTATGATAAGTTAGTACTTTAGGCCATAAATCCATAGTGGTGTAGATTGGTTCTTATCTCAAGTAGAACCGGTATTTAGCTTAGTCCGGAAAAAGTGAAAGCGACTGATGATTTTCTTCCGCCTAAAGGGAGCTTGTTGACATAGTGAAGAAAACTCTCAAGTTGGGTACTTGGGGAGTGGAGTAGGGCGAAGAGGAGCTTCATAGCCGAACCACTATAAATCATTGTGTCATCGGTTTGATCTTTCCCATCTAACTTGTTATACTTCGTAGATTAACTTATTTCTTATTGGCAAATCGCTATCAAAAATACTTATGTGTATATTTCTTGATTTCACATAAGTCCTAGCAATCTAAGTTTATTTTAAAACGGTAAAAACAATTCAACCTCCCTTCTAGTTTTCCATAATTGGTATCAGAAGCCAAGGTCACCTAAGATCTTTAACGTATATTGTACATTAAAGCTTGAATCGATCTATGGATTCAGATAAATATCTAGAAGAGAAATCTATGCAAAGACCACCACTTTTTGAAAGTGATCATTTTATATATTGGAAAAATAGATTTGAAACTTATGTGAAAGTAAAAGATTTAGATCTTTGGCATATTATCTTGAATGGTGATTTTCCACCGCTTGCCAAAAATGAAGTTACCCAAATTTTAGAGGTTGTTTGTTTTGAAGAACAATTCGACGATCTTAAAAAGAAACTTGCTAAAAATAATGAAGCTAAAATGGTTTTTTATAATGCTTTACCTAAAAGCGAATACAAAAGAATTTTTATGTGTAAAACGGCTAAAGAAATTTGCCAAGAAGAAAAAGAAAAAAAGAATAAGAAGAAACAAAGAAAAAGAAAAAAAAATAAAAAAAAAAAAAAGAGCGAAATGAAAAGGGGGGGGGGGAATGAAAAAAAAAAATAAAAAAAAAAAAAAAAAAATAACAAAAAATATAAGTAAAAGTATAAAAAATGGGGGGAAAATAGACAATCATTGTTAATCACACATCAAGGTAATAGTTAAGTAAAGGATAATAAAATTGATCTTATTTTTCAACAATATAAACAATTTTCTATCCTTGAAGAAGAATCTATTGATAGCGGTTTTGCTACATTTAACACTTATTACTAGATTTAACACTGTGGCCCTAAGGTGTAACACCCCTAAAATCACAACAACGCAGCGGAATACCACTTGGGGTGCTACTTCATAGCATAAAGTACAAGTTACAGAAAACGACTCTAAGTGAGACATTTTGAAAAGTCAACCATTCAATAATTTTAATAAAATATCAGAGTTACAACAGGTCCCACTTGTAATGTATTAGAAAACATTGTCAAAACGTTTATTTAATGGTACTCAAATTGTAAAGACTTTGAAAATATATTTGTATCCGCACGACTCGAATGCTCCCAATGCTCAACTAGCAATATAATAACCTGAGAAAATACATGCAAAAACGTCAACAATAATGTTGATGAATTCATAGGTTTAAGTAAAAGCAGTATTGAAATAATTCAAGAAATATTTCAGTAAGAAAAGAAGCGTTACAATATTTTAAAAGAATTATTTCTGAAATCCAAGTAGTCAAGAATAGTGCTACAAAAAGCAGTTTAGTGGACCACAAGATTTCAGTAATGTAGACAAGAGAAACAAATTCACCAAGTCCAAAAAGTAATATGTATTATTGCACTAAGCTCATGACCCCGAAACCTTAACTGTATTTGCCCCTAATAAATGTAGGGTGTTCTGCCAAACACCCCAAAGGATACAATTCAAATGTTAAATGCACCATGGTTAACTAGGAACCAGAATTCAAGGCCGGGATTGTCACTCCCGATAGATCTATCCATAACACTCACGCTTACTACATTAGCAATTAACGATTCATGATTGAATGGGGACTTAAGTGGCAGTGTGGTAACTTAGGCAATAATATTCATGCAATATCTGGATAGCATACAGTTTAAAAGCACTTGCGTCCAAAAGTAAAACAAGCATATAATCTCCCCCGAAGTATATAAAATAGTAAATGAGTAAAAGTGGGGCTATGAACTCACTGTAAGTAAAGTGAATAAATATCCAACAACGAGAGAAAAAGAAAAGATATGATCTCCTAACCGCGACCTAGAAAAATGATGCGCAATTAGAAAAAGAATTACATAATATAATGACATATAAGTCATATATATATATATATATATATATAAGAGAAGTAGAATCCATATGTGTGCACAATCTAAGATATTTAACATAAACAAGCTTTTAAGAAAGTATAATATTCGTTTTTAAGTTGCGCCACTTTTTTGAAAAATTTCTATTTTTGGAAAGTTTCTATTTTTAGAAAGTTTCTATTTTAGGAAAGTTTTCCATTTCTGGAAAGTCTAGAAATTTAGAACGTTATTAGCGACTCATAAAAATGTTCATTTTTCCTTCAACACTAGCTTACCAAAGTTTTATCCAAACACTCCACTTCATAAGTTGATCATATATATATATATATAATATATATATGATCCGAACTCAAACTTACTATTTTTAGACATCGCCAAAATACACCCTAACATTTTATTAGATGTAAAATACTATTCGTTAAAGTTTTACAATCTTAAACGGACTCTAAAACGCTCCTAGACTCATTTTACAACAAAAATCAGCAACTTTTTATGACTTTTCGAAAAGAATTTTTACCAAGTTTGTGCCCACTTTTACCCTATCATCAAGCATTTTCAGACCTAAACTCGCGAGTTTTTATGTAAAACGTCAAAATGAGCAACTTTTATGTTTTAACGGAAGGCCGGTTCGGACCAGAAAGGGCCCGAAACCTCGATTGAAAACTGCACGAGCTCACTTTTCAAAAACAAATGCTGAATTTTTTTATAAAAACGCAGACCTACATTTTGATCAAAACCCCCACTTTTATGCACTTTTGAGCAGAAATCCTTTATATGTCGTAGAAAACATTGTTTCGGACAACTTTCGTGTTTTAGCCGAAGGCCGAAACGGGTAAGAAAGTGTCCGAAATGACCCGTTTCAGTTTTGCGCAGAATTTAATTTCACTAAAATGTGCAGATTTTTAATATAAAAATTTTTCAAACTTCAGAAGGCTCTAAAATCTTCGTTTTTAAGAGTTACGGGTCAAACTCTTTTTTAAAACGATTGCCTCGACTGATACTAACATATTTTAAAGCCTAAGTTTTATAAAAAGATTTTCATGACACCCTAACGAGGCGCCAAACTTTCTGCACGAATATGACTATTTCAAAACCTATAATTCTCCATCAAACTTCATCAAATCAACATCACAACTTCACAAAAATATCACCAATCCCACTCCCTATCATCTAACACATTAAACCAACAATTTCTATAGCTGAAAACCTATTATGCACACATACTTTATGGATTCTAAAATTATGAAATAAATTATACAAAAACATAAGAAATAAATATGGAAAAAGGGATTCAAGGGTACTTACAACACACTAGAAATCAAAATAGAAAATCAAACACGAACCCTCCTTGGTCCTTGTGTTTAGCCGATTCCACCAACACCCTAAAAATAATTATCCCAAACTTTGCAACCTCAAAATCTTGAATGTAACCACATGCAATATAACCTTAGGCCTTAATCTTTAATAAAAGCCAAGTAAAAACCCTAAAATCAATGTTTTTAATCAAACACTTGCATGGTGGATTAAATGTAAGTAATATGGTGTGTAATGTAGGAGGTAAGGGTGGTGTTGATGGTGATTGTATGATGGTGGTGGTGGTGGTTCGTTGATGGTGGTGCTAGGAGGAGGGATGAACCAATTTTTTTCTCTAACTGTGTTTTTGGTTTTGATGATGCTGGAAGTGGAGTAGTCAGTTTTAAAAGGGATATATGCATGTAACAGTATAATTTTAGGTGAGATTAAAATAAGAGGGTGTTTGGCTTTAAATTTGGTAGCAGCTTAAAACAATTAAAGGGTGTTTGGTTTGTTGTGTTGGGTCGGCAAGAAGGGGAGGGAAAGGGAATTTGGTTTTTTGTTTTTTTAACATTGATAAGTATTATCACTTATTTAGGAAAGAAAATGATAAGTGTAAAAATGAAAGATGAGGTTTAAGTTCAAAACGGGTTTTTAGCAAAGTTTGACCAAGACGTGAAAGAAAATAAATTTTACTAAAAATAAAATTTATAAAAGACTTGGGGTAAAATATAGAAATATTTAGACTATAACGGGCACGTAGACGAGAAGTAAGCTAAACGACAGCTTATAATTTAGTAAGGCATAGAATTTACTGAACCGGGTAAGGGTAAAAATAATTTTTTTACTTAAGGGTAAAATAAGAATAAAATAATATTATATCATTACCTGAAGTTTACGAGATCTCACAATCGACCCCCCTAAGGGAACTCTGGTCCCTAGAGTTCAATTGGCGACTGCAGCAGACGAGGAGGTCGCGAAGAGGTGTGAGTACTTCGACTTGAACTGATCTTCTTGCTCCCAAGTAAATGCAACTCCTCGTCAAGGGTTTCTAGTGAATTTTGACGATAAGGATACAACCCTGCTTTAGTTGTTTGACCTCATGGTCTATGATCTTTACAAGATCCTTGATAAAGTGTAGCTTGTTGTCGAGTCGACTTTCATTTAGCGGAATGCCAAGGTTTTTACCATATAAACATTTATTTCATTGCAGGACGAAAGCTCCTATCTTCAGATTACGCGTTATAACGTGTTCGAAGGGTTTAATAAAATGATTAGGCAAGGTATCAACAATATTGAATAAATAATAGTCAACACACATCAAATGTCTGTAATGTGCATGTGGATACGGATTAGTTGTTGTGAAAAATCTTTGATGAAAAGATTGAATATATGTACTAATGAGAAAACAAGTAAAAACGAAGAATTATTATGTCATAACGATGATCAAAGAAGCATATACCGAATAACAATACGTATCAAGATCGAATAATGAATTTGTGTTGATAATCAATAAGAGCGGAGGAATCAAATAAATTATTAATCTTCAAAGGAAGTGAATGCCAATACAAAGAGGTTAAAATGAGTTTGATATCTTAGGATTAGTGAATCCTAAAAGAGAGATTAGTTATTTTATAAACAAGACATCGGACAATCATTAATCAACACAATGATCAAATGAGTAAATCAAGAAGAAGAATGGTCATAGCATCACGAGAGGAATAAATGAGAGTATATGAACAAACAATGTAAGATGTCACGAGCATGTAAATGAACATATGTACAAATGTAAGGATGCTCAAAAAAAGTAAATATAGAGAATGATCCGCATAGACAATTTATGATTCAAAGAAGTATGAATAATTATTTGTACGAATAATCAAGCAAACAAGGAATCAATTGATCATAATAATGGTAGGATAGAAGTAGGTGTCAAGAACATTCAAAATATGGTAATGGTAAAAAAGAAATGAACGTAAAGAATTATGAAAGACTATAGAGAGTCATTTATAAAGTTAACCTATGCAAATGAGAGAATTAATACTAATAGTTGAAAGAGGCATATTTCAAGGAAACAATATGTCAAGATTGCTAAACGAGATAAGTGGATTAATTGTACAAACAATTACATGTTAAACAGAGTTAATACTAAATGGCCAAAACAAGCACATATTAAGGAAGTGGTTTATCAAGGATGTTAAAATAGGCTATGAGAAATTAATTGTATGAACAATTGATGATTAAAGGGAGTTAACACTAATGGTTAAAATCCAGACATAATAAGGTTATGATATATCAAGGATATTAAAATGGAATATGAGAAGTTAATTGTACAAACAATTAATTATTGAAGGGAGTGGATATATTCGTACCATAAGGCAAACAATACATCGAAAGTTTTTAAAGAAATGTTTTAAATAAAAGGTCATCATTAACTATGATGGTCGAGATTCTCACTACGTAGCGGGGCTTCTTGTTGTGTTGTTCCCATATGATATTCTGATCGGAAGACGTGACCTTCATTAGCGTGGTTTGTCTTAAAGGTCTTTATGCGTGATTCGTTTCTTGACATTTTGGATCGTGTTCTGCTTTAGGTAAAAGAGCATGTCAGCCATATGTTGGGCTATGAGTCATTTGCTACTTGTTGAACTTTAGCAATTGTCTTCTTGGCGGAATAATTCTCCAAAATCATAAGGAGAGAAGAGAAAAAGAATAAGACGCTAATGAGTCGTGTTCCAAGTGTAGGTACTCCAAGGCGACACGTACGAGGTGACAAGTTAATTGTCGTATTCCAATTAGTCGGCATGCTTCTATGTAGTAGGTTACGTGATAACCTATGCGTTACAGAATTACGAAGCGAGTGTCCAAACTCGTAGTCGGTTAGTAAAATAACCAATGGGATCGACAAACTATGTCGAATTTCAATATCGTCAAAAATGGCATTATGGAAAAATCATGAGAATTTTTTTAAAAACTATTGTATCGCTAACAATGTCTTGAAAATAAACGAAACAATTGTGTCACTCACAATGTCTTAAGAAAAGTCATAGTATTTATGCAAGCATCATTTAATAAAAAAAATATAGTGACGCTCAAGGAGGTAGACATAAGTGATCAAACATAGTCGACATTTATATAAATAAGTTTTATATAAATACTTACGAAGGTAAGCGTAAGAGATCGAAAAAAAATTCTAGTATTATAAAATCATTATCCATATAATACTAATAGTAATGCTCGAGGGAATAAATATATGGAAACAGGAAGTACGCGCGCACAGATATCGAATATATCGAGTAGAGACTCTTAATTATGAAAAATAGTTATAGTCTAGGTTTTGAAAATGACCTAGTTCTCTATAACGAGTGCTTTGATACCAATCTATCAGAACCCTAAAATCTGACACTAGCGAAAAGGTAACATTGGGGTGCGACTTCAAGACACAAGGTACAAGTCACAAAAAACGACCTCAAAATGAGACATTTTAAAATAAGTTTCAAAATGATTCACATTCGATGCCTTAAAACATCAGAGTTTGCAAAGAGGGCCTAACAGTTTCAAAATAACACAAGTGTTTAGACATGACAAAATGTTTAGATAAAATTTTCAATGAATGTAATGATAGAAATTCTTTATAGCATAGTGTTTTCAAAAGAACTTTTATCAAATGTATAAAAAGAAGTCTTCGAAATACATATCTGTGCGGCTTCCCTCCGAGCAAAACCTCTATGTCTAACTAACGAGATAGAAATTTTTTAGTGTATTTTTTTGTTAAATAATCGACCGTTATATTTAAAGTTCCCCCCGCCCAAACAACTCAAATGCCTCCACCCCCTCAAGTAATAGGAAACGATCTCAAAAGAGACGTTTTCAAATAAATTTACATTCAATGCATCATAAAATATCAGAATTTTAGTTTTAGTCCCAATAGTTTTCAAAATGACAATGAGATTAACCAAACAACACAGTTCAAAAGATGACATTAGTTTAATAAAACAAGTTTGAGAGTTTGCATCGAATAAAAGAAAACACATAATCCGTTCTCTTGATATCCATGTGGCTCCCAACCAGAAATCACTCCTTAGGACATGAGATTAAAACATGCTAAAATTTCAACAAAATTGTTGAGTGAATTCATAGGTTTAACAGTAAATAAAATAATGGAACACAAGATTTATGAATTTGTAGACAAGAGAAACAGATTCACCAAGTCTAATGAAATATATATTATTGCCATAAGCTCATGACATCGAACCTTAACATGCATTACGATCAAACTAGTAATTGAGGTTTGTGCCCCAAAACAGAGAAGGATGCTGCCAAACATCCTATGAACTATTTTAAATGTAAAATGCGTTAATGTTCAACATGAAACCATTATTCAAGACGGGGATTGTCAGTCCCGATAGATCTATCCACAACATTCACGTTTACTACCCATAGTAATTAACGACTCATGATAATAGGGGACTTAGCGGCAAGGGTACTTAAGCAATAATATGATCACGAAATAGCATACAGTTTTGAAATGTACTTGTGTCCAAATTAAACAAGCATGTAATCTCCCCCGAATTTAATAAAACAAGTAATAGAAAAAAGGATATGAAACTCACCTTGTGCGATACGGCAAAAATCAACAATATAGACACTAGAGTAAATCGACACCCTAAGTGCAACCTAAAATAAATGGCGCAACTTAGCAAAATAAACAACTAACACTCACACAAATGAAAATGAAATAAAGAAAAATTATATAAAACGTTTTTCTTTAACCGGAACAAGTATGTCATTGCGTCTTAAATTTATAGGTCAAAATTACTCGAAACACAACTCCTAATCTAAATCAATATCACTTCTAAGACATGTCTTAAGTTTACATCTTTCAATAATTTCTACAAGTGCCCACACTAGTTTTACATCTAACTATTCCTTTATTTACCAAAATTTTGAAATTTACCCATCTTAGAAAGCGCATAATTCAAAATCCGCAATTGATAAAAATATGAGGTTTTCACGTACAGAAAGCCTTACGAGTCTTTTTTCTAGAAATGTGGGGCCTACTGACCAAAAAGTTTTAGGACCTGGGTGAAATTACTAATTTACCCTTCAATACAAGTGCATGTCATTTTCTGAAATTTATCGCATCACTATTTTTAGTATATCTCCTAAACCGTACATCCGATGAGGATGAAACACGCAGTCAAATTTAAGTTGACTCGATACCTAGAAGCTATAGTTTTACAAATTTGGGTGTTAGTATACAAATATTTTGACTTATTAAAGTTTCAAATTCAGGTTGCGCAATCTGACCCGTTTTAGTAAAGTGGTGATTCTTACCCATCCGAAATAGTTATCACCCCATCCAAATGGATATGTGTACCTAAGACATGTACCTAGGTAACCATTAAATTTTCCAGAACTTCTCAAGCTAAAATTACTTCTTTACACACTAATCTACCTAGCATTTCAAAACTATCCCAAAGCAAGTGCGACAAACTTTTGAAGCTTACGAAAACGAACACATTTTGAAATCTATGGATGCTATTAAA
>BQNB010069868.1:4728-24728 GCA_026074375.1 Tanacetum coccineum
TCTTTTATAATATACAATTTCTTAAAAAGCAATTATTAACAAAACAAAAAAATATAAACAATAATTACAAGTTATGCCCCCCCATCGGGCGGGCTTAGCCACTAGTATATATATATATATAGTGTAACTTTTTTTTCAGCACCAATCTTAGTGCGAGAACTGGCAGAACCACCAAAAACATGCATGCACGCCTTCAATAATTGTATTTTTGCACATATGTTCTAAAAACAACATATATGTTTTAAAAAAACATAGTTGTTCTAAAGAATTTGATAAGAAATTGGAAATACAAATTTTTTTCTTTGAAGGTGTGCATGTATGTTTTTATAAGGCGTGCAACAACAATATTGCGGCCGTGTGTAAGGTTTTTTGTGAAAGAAGAGGAAGAGTTCATGATGATACCGAAGAACATAGGTGGATTTTTACGATTATTGATGATTTTCATGTTTTATTTTTATTTTTAAAAGGCGTGCATTTATGTTTTTGGTGGTTCTGTCAGTTCTCGCACTAAGAATGGTTCTGAAAAGAAAGCCCCCCTATATATATATATATATATATATATATATATATATATCTATATATATATATATATATATATATATATATATATATATATATATATATATATATATATATATTATATTTATGTATGTATTATTTATTTTGATTACTAGTTTTCTCTCTTACATACGAAGTGACAAATCTAAACCATCAATTTCATTAGATTAAAAAGACAAGATTTAAGATTAAAAAAAACATGGAGGAACCAAAAGTGTAAATTTACTAAAACTCACACTACCACTCCCTCATTATTTTTAGAGTTATTGCAATTAATTGACTTTTTTTGACATTTTGTACGTATTTTAACTTTTTTTCCTTTTTTTTACGTTTTTACGTTCTTATACGTTTTTTTACGTTCTTATACGTTTTTATACGTTTTCGTCCGTTTTTTACGTTTTCGTTTGTTTTTCTACGTTTTCATCTGTTTTTTACGTTTTCGTTTGTTTTTTTATGTTTTCGTCTGTTTTTTACATTTTCGGCCGTTTTTTACGTTTTCGTCCGTTTTTTAATGTTTTCGTCAGTTATTTTACGTTTTCGTCTGTTTTTTTATGTTTTTGTCCGTTTTTTACGTTTTCGTCCGTTTTTAACGTTTTCGTCAGTTATTTTACGTTTTGGTTTGTTTTTATACGTTTTCGTCTGTTTTTTAGGTTTCCTCCGTTATTTTACGTTTTCGTCCGTTTTTTAACGTTTTCGTCAGTTATTTCACGTTTTCGTCTTTTTTTTACGTTTCATCCGTTTTTTTACGTTTTCAGTTTTTTTACGTTTCGTCCTTTTTTTACGTTTTCGTCAGTTTTTTACGTTTTCGTCAGTTTTTTAGGTGTTCGTCTAATTTTTTACATTTTCGTCCATTTTTTTTATGTTTTCGTCTGTTTTTTTACGTTTACGTCTGTTTTTTTCGTTTTTGTCTGTTTTTTTACGTTTTCGTCTGTTTTTTTACGTTTTCGTCCGTTTTTTAACGTTTTCGTCAGTTATTTTACGTTTTCGTCTGTTTTTTACGTTTTCGTCCGTTTTTTACATTTTCGTCTGTTTTTTAATGTTTTCGTCAGTTATTTTACGTTTTCGTCTGTTTTATTACCTTTTTGTCTTTTTTTTACGTGTTCTTCGTTTTTTTACGTTTTCGTCTGCTTTTTTATGCTTTTTTGACATTTTCTTACGTTTTCGCACGTTTTTTACCTTTTCATACGTTTTCGTCTAATTTCGCACGTTTTCTTTCGTTTTCGCACGTTTTCGTCCGTTATCTTTTGTTTTCGCACGTTTTCGTCTGTTTTCTTACGTTTTCGCATGCTTTGGTCCGCATTCGCGCGTTTTCGTAGGCTTTCTCGCGTTTTTGTCAGCTTTCCCGCGTTTTTGTCAGCTCTCGCGCGTTTTCGTTAGATCTCGCTCGTTTTTGCTAGCTCTTGCGCGTTTTCGCCAGCTCTCGCGCGTTTTCGTCAGCTCTCGCGCGTTTAAGCCAGCTCTAGCGCATTTTCGCCAGCTTTCACGCGTTTTCATCAGCTTTCGCGCGTTTTCGTCAGCTTTCGCACGCTATCCTGTTTTTGTACGCTTTCGCCCGATTTCGCACGCTTTCGCCCTTTTCGCACGCTTTCGTCTACTTTCGCACGTTTTCTTACGATTTCACGTTTTTTCGTCTGTTTTGTACGTTTTCGTTTGTTCTCGCATATTTTCACACGTTTTCTTTTGTTTTCGCACGTTTTATTTTGTTTTCGCACGTTCTCATCCGTTTTCATAGTCCGTTTTCATACGTTTTCGTCCGTTTTCGGTCGTTTTTAGACGTATCCATCCGTTTTTATATGTTTCAAATGGTTTCTTCCGTTTCATACGTTATCTATCACTGATATTATGCCAAAAACCTTAAAACCCAAACCACTAAACCCTATACCAAAAACCCTAAACCCATAACCACTAGGTATAATATCACAAGTGGTATATACATTAACCCCCCCATAAATCTATAACAAAAACTCTAAACACATAATCACTAAACCATATACCCAAAACCTAAACCCTTAACTACTAGTATAGTATCACAAGTGGTCACAAGTGATATATACATAAACTTTAAAATATATGCCAAAAACTCTAAACCCTTAACCACTAAACCTATAGCAAAAACCTTAAACCACTAACTACAAGGTATAATATCACAAATGATATATACAGAAACTTTAGAATATATACCAAAAACCCTAAACCCCTAACCACTAAACCGTACACTAAAAACCTTAAACCCCTAACCACTAGGTATATTATCATAAGTATTATATATATACATAAAGTTTAAAATCTATACCTAAACCCCTAACCACTAGGTATAATATCACAAGTGATATATACATAAACTTTAAAACCTATACCAAAAACCCTAAACCCCTAACCACCAAACCTTATACCAAAAACCCTAAACCGCTATACACTAAACTTTATACCAAAACCCTAAACCACTAACCGCTAAACCCTATACCAAAAAAACTAAACCCCCTCCCTAACCACTAAACACTATACCAAAAACCCTAAACCCCTAACTACTAAACCATATACCAAAAACCCTGAACCCCTAACCACTAGGTATAATATCACAAGTGATATATACATAAACTTTAAAATCTATACCAGAACCTAAACCCCTAACCACTAAACCCTATACCAAAAACCCTAAACCTCTAATTACTAGGTATAATATCACAAGTGATATATACATAAACTTTAAAATATATGCCAAAAACTCTAAACCCTTAACCACTAAACCTATAGCAAAAACCTTAAACCACTAACTACAAGGTATAATATCACAAATGATATATACAGAAACTTTAGAATATATACCAAAAACCCTAAACCCCTAACCACTAAACCGTACACTAAAAACCTTAAACCCCTAACCACTAGGTATATTATCACAAGTATTATATATATACATAAAGTTTAAAATCTATACCTAAACCCCTAACCACTAGGTATAATATCACAAGTGATATAAACATAAACTATAAAATCTATACCAAAAACCCTTAACCTCTAACCACTAAACCATATACCAAAACGTTAAACCCCTAACTACTAGATATAATATCACAAGTGATATATACATAAACTTTAAAATCTATACCAAATATCCTAAACCCCTAACCACTAAACCATATACCAAAAACCCTAAACCCATAATCACTAAACCTTATACCAAAAACCCCTAAACCCCAATCACTATGTATAATATCACAAGTGATATATATATAAACTTTAAAACCTATACTAAAAACCCTAAACCCCTAACCACTAAATTTTATACCCAAAACCTAAACCCTTAACCACTAAACCCTATACCATAAACCCTAAACACCTAACCACTAAACCATATACCAAAACCCTAAACCTCTAACCACTAAACCCTGTGCCAAAAACCTTCAACCCTCCTCCCTAACCACTAATCCTTATACCTAAACCCTAAACCCCTAACCACTAAACCCTATGCAAAAACCCTAAATCCATAAACACTAGGTATAATATCACAAGTGGTATATACATAAACTTTAAAATCTATACCAAAAACACTAAACCCCTGACGACTACCCTATACCAAAAACCTAAACCTCTAACCACTAGGTGTAATATCACAAGTGATATATATACATAAACTTTAAAATTTATACCCTAAACCTTAAACCCCTAACCACTAAACTATATACCAAAACCCCTAAAACCCTAACCACTAAAACCTATACCAATACCTTTATAAACTAAGATTCACTCGTAGCTTAACAATTATTACCCCTGACATTGTAGTATCACCGGTGATAAATAAATATATAATAAAATCTCATGTGATAAAGTAATATAATGTGACATTAGTTATGGTATTTCACATATAATTAATATCACATGTGATAAAGCAATATAATGTGACACTAATTGTGATTATTTTTGAAAATCTTAACATGTAATCAATGTTATTTATCACTTGTGATATTATACTGTTAGTAGGATTAAAAGGGTTAAAACATAGTTTTTATAGTGTTTTAATTTAATTTTCACAAATTATGTTTGATATATGGTTAGAATGGTAAAGATGTTTATTTTTATGTCAAACATGATCAATCATTTAATGTTTTACACAAATACTTATGCTCATTTCATGACATCATGTTGAGTGTTCGAACGTACAAATATGTTATATCACATGTGATACTTCAAGCGGGTTTGATGATAAAAAATAAAATTCTTCGATATTCATCAACTTCTATAAATAAACTATTTTGATTTGGAGGTCCAAAAATTATGTATGATAAATGGTTAGAAAGCTAAGGATATGTACTTTTAAATGCCAAAAACGATGAATCAGTTGGAGTTCCACACAAATATTTATACCCGTTTTACGAAAGCATGTGAAGTGTTCTAACTTACAGATTAGTGTAATATCACAAGTGATATATCAAACAAAATATTGCACGAGAAAAAACAAAAAAAAATACAAAAAAAAACAAAAAAAAGTTTGTCGAAAGTATATAAAAGTGCCTCTCTATTTAAAGATAATTAAACACTCGTCACGATGGTGTAATTTATAAATCTTAACGTTTTACGGTTTTTGCGGTATGTGATTTTTAAAAATAAGGGTGAAAGTGTGTTTTAATTAAAAAACACAAAGGTAAGAAGGGGTGGTGGATGTTTTTTAAGGTTTAATCTTATCCATTAAATAAAGTTAAATCTTAGATTAATCATCACCATTAGATCAAACTCAAATGATCTAAGCTCAATGAAATGGTGACGATTTGACCTCTTGATCTGTGAGGAGGACACTTGATATGCACACATGAATTTTCTCAGACTATACATATGTTCGCTTGACTTCATTAATATCTGTCCTATCAAATTGATAACATAATTTATCGTTAATTCATTTCACAGTAGTTGATATGAAGTTGATGTTGTGGACTATTGCTAATAGCAACTAATCGATAAGATGAATAGACATTGATATACTTGTCATGATAATAAAAACCATCAATAAAAATAAAAAAGGTTGAACCCTTTACCCAAAAAATCACATAAAATTTAACATAGAAATTTTCTTGTTTATGTGTGAGCGTAGTAAAAAATATTTATTGGATAGTTCCCAAACTCCCGCAAGTAAAATACAATAGTCCTGAGTATCCCAAGGCCAGGATTAGATTCGGGGAATACGGCTACACTTTTTGTGTGAACACGACCATACAAAATTATTAAAAGGTTCATTTGATCTCGAATTGTTGTCTAATATAAACTCGTATTTTGTTAATAGGTGCAATGCATGTGTATTAAGAGATTCGATGTGAATGCAAAATCAAATTAATATGTGATTTAACAATGATAGCTTGGAAATGTCCTACATAATTCAGAGAATGAAGATTCTATGATATTATTAGAAAAACTTTTCTCAGCAACTTGGACAAAAGATAGAAAGAGATTTCGAAGAATTAAATAATTAGGTTTTTCAACATGAAAAACGCTACTTATTTCTCAAAAGTATCATAGTGAAACTCTATTATCTCATTTTGCTGAAGATTACCTTTCTGTCATCGTACTTCATATATCTTATTCCGTGTTTTCTCTTTTCATTTGCATTATAAGATAATTTACCATATCTTATTCCCCTCAAATTTTCATTTAGCACAGGTAATCCCATCCCTAATCCATCCATTATCTTTCAATATCATTCTTACTCAAGAACATTTTATCATATCTCTAATTATTTTAATGTGTAATGTTTTTGATCTAATTCCTTCCATCGTAATGTTTTAACGTATTCACTTTGAAGGGCAGTGTTTTTTTCGATTTATAATCTTTGTTCTTGTTTTGAAGCTCAATCAATATCTATTTTGTGATTTTTGTTGCGATTGTGATAAGATTAAGAATAGAAGTGAATGCTTCGGTAACTGTTTTCACATGCATGAATTTTGTTTTTGTATGCTTTATTGCATGGCATAGCACACGAGATTATTGAGAGATTATGCTTATTTTTCAGAAAAAAACAAGCTACTTAAAATATAAGTTTTCTTTTGCAGACATAACTTATAAGAGATTATCAAAAAATAATCTTTCGTTATAGCTGAAACATCAAGATGCCTAATGAATGTGAACTTATATAAAGTATCTTTTATATTATCCGCACACTATATCTTAAATTACTTTTGCCAACATTGCAAATTACTTATCCTTTTGTACTGTATATAATGGTAGCGCTTTTTGTCGCTTACAATAGATAGTGCGAATGGGACGTTAAGAATTGTTGTTCAAGAATTTTAAAGGATCTATGATTTTAGTTCTCAAGGATGTGATGAATCTGTTCTCATCTTTTATTCTCATGCAATATGGCTCGGCTCCTCATAAGTAAAGTGGCTCGTTGGTGGGAATTGTTATCCCTGTTTCTTTTGTAGTATGTGGAACATTGGTAGATTGGTTTATTCTCTTGTATTCTAATGGTGTCTAGGACATTTGGAAGGTACTATGGTTGTGGGTGAGTCATATGGAATTTCCAGTAATCTGTCTCTGTTTGGAAGCTCTCAACCGAGTATGGATATTCTTTTCGATGGTGATCTTTGTTTTTGGGTCTATTTACGTGGTGTTCTAATAGATGTAAAAGTAACATTGATTGGATCTCTTGGTTGAAATGTCCTAGATCCTTGTCTTTGTAATTTTCTAGCTCCTTGCTAGTCTTTTTAATATAATTTGCCGTTCAAAAAAAAAAAGGATGTGATGAATCTGAAGATAACTAAAATGTTGCACACAAAATTCAAACTGATACATTTCTTCTCACAACTGCAGTTAGTTGTAGCAACTGATAATCTAGATAACTCTAAAGAAAAATGGTTTAACCTTTCATAATTTCATTGACATTGTTAATGCATGAGAATATACTTGGCCTTGTTTGTCATGTTTTTTTCTTTCTAATCCCCAACATATGATACAACTTCTTTCAAACAAATTATCATTTATTTTTGCTTCTTCAATTATGCCTTCCTCATACTTTTCATGCAAAATGGATCCCACATCTGGAGTTTTAGCTGTTGGGCCAACCACGTTATTATGTTTCTGGGATTCACTTCCATAAAATCGATATAATAGTCCATGTGTAGGTCTTGCTGTTCCTCCACAACCAAATCCTTGACATGGTTGTCTTTATCAGTAATAGTACTAACTCATGTGGTGTTGGATTGAGTTTATCTTCAACACGTAAAATCTAAAAAAATAACATAGTAGTTATGAATTGTGAGAGATTATCATGAACAAAATAAGGGATAGATAGCAATAGGATGTCCTTTTTCTCAAAGTAATGCACATGTTAGTAGTCTGTGGCACAATTTTGTACAACCACCTAAGCATCCTCGGGGTGCTAGAAGATGGTTTAGGATTTTCATATCTTTTCCTAACAATAGGGACAATCTCATACGACCACCTAAGCATCCTCGGGGTGCTAGAAGATGGTTTAGGATTTTCATTTCTTTTCCTAACAATAGGGACAATCTCATACGCCCATATCTGTAAATTTAGAGCGCAGACATGGCGATTCTATTTGGCGTAGGCCTGCGTCTGGTTTGGCCTCCTTTTATTTCCTTAAGTAAGGGGCACAACATCTTGTTATCCAACAAAATCATCTTTTGATTTAACAACATGTTTATCTTGTTATTTTTGTTCTTTTAGTTCATCTTCTTCTTTTCATGCTTACTTTTAGATTCAAGGATGCTCTTTCTACATGTTATAATCAGCATTTTCAATGAATACTTTATTAGAGGTTAAATAAGCCCAAGCCCAGTTTGTGGGTTTTTAGGTGATTCCCTTAATACCTAAACTAGAGATGAAAAAAATCCAAACCGGTTTTTTAAAAAACCGGTCGAAAAAACCGAAACCGGTTTTTTAAAAAACCGGTTTTTTTTAACCGGTTCGGTTAAATATAACCGAACCGGTTAGACCGGTTTTCGGTTTTTTAATCATACCGGTTTTTTACCGGTTTTAAAACCGGTTTTAACCGGTTTTTTTAACCGGTTTTTTTATTTTATTTTTTTAAAATTTTTATTTTTATTTTTTTATAACCGTTAATAGTTTTAAAAAAAAAACCCGGTTTTAACTACTTGAGTACTTGAGTACACTAATATGTTTTTAAAAAACTCTATTAGTTTTAAATAATGTTTTAAAAATAACACTACTTGAGTACACTAATATAATGAACATTAATTGGTTTAATAAAAAAAAAATTTGACTTCTTTGAGTACAATATTATGTTTTCGGGTGATGGCCATGCCGAAGCTCGGATATGTATTAGTATTTATATATTTTAGTTGGATAATTTAGTGTTTAAATAAAAGTTATGGTTGTATTTTTTTTAGTTTGTTTCCGGTGCAAATAAAAATGTTTTGATTAGTATTTGTTTTGTTTGTTTCCGAGTGTATTGTTATAATTAAATGTTTGATAATCTTACAAGTTTATTTAAATAAATGTTCGAAGTTTTAAAATTCCGATAAAAAAACCGAACCGAATCCGGTATAAAAAAACCGATTCGATCATTTATAACCGAAAAAACCGAACCAGGTAAAAAAAAACCGTTTCCGAAAATTTATATAAACCAAAAACAAACCGATTCCGAACATTTATAACCGAAAAAAACCGATTTCAAAAAAACCGATAAAACCGAAACCGGTTATTAGAAAAACCGGTTTTCTAATAACCGAAAACCGGTTTTAACCGATTTATTTGCATCTCTACCCTAAACCCACAAACCGGGCTTGGGCTTATTTAACCTCTAATATATAATAGTGAAACCCTAATACCCTAAACCCACAAACCGGGCTTGAGCTTATTTAACCTCTAATATACTTACCCCGTGAGAGTGATTAATTTTTTTTTGTCGTTCACTAAGTTGAACATATCTTTAATAACTAGAAAAATCTTTGCCATACAATCCTCAATGATAAAAACCAAAATTACCAAATTTTTTCCGACTTATATATAATGTGATTACATTGTGGCCCAAGCCTCGATTGTGGGTTTGGGTCAAATGGGGTTTTTACATATAATTACATTATAAATATCGTATCAATAATACAATTTACTCTTACGTAAATTTCATCATCGATGGTATCATTGTCTCACATAGTATCAATGTTTAAGATTTTCCGGTTACATATATATGACAATAAAATGTATTTTACAATGCGCAGTCATGAGTATGGTATTTTTATTGTTATTTCTCTAAATAAATTGCATACTATTTTTTTTGTTATTTTTAGGGTTTTAGCCGTACAATAGCAATGTACTTTCTTAAATGTTCCGTTTTGGTACGTGAACTTTTTTTTGTTCCACTTAATGTAACGAACTTTCAAGTTTTGTGTTAATTTGCACCAATCTTGACTGACAACCGGGAAAAAAGTTATAAAACCGGAAAAAAGCATACGTGGCATGTTTAATACTTTTCCTAATGTTCCGTTTTGGTACGTGAACTTTTTTCTAATGTTCCATTTTGATACATGAACTATTTTATACACACGTTTTTATACTCACGTTTTTATACACATTTTTATACACATTTGTGTACACGATTTTATGCGCACATTTTACACATATAAAATGTGTGTATAAAAATGTGTTTATAAAAACGTGTATAAAAATGTGTGTATAAAAACGTGTATAAAAATATGTGTATAAAAGTATGTATAAAAATATGTGTTTAAAAATACGTGTATAAAAACGTCTATAAAAATGTATGTATAAAATTGTGTAATAAAAATCATTTGTATAAAATAGTGTGTTTAAAAATGTGTATAATAAATCATTATATAAAATTTGTATAAAATGTGCAATATAAACGTGTTTAATTATACGTATAAAATAAAGATTTGTATAAAAATGCGTGTATAAAAATGTATGTATAAAATGTGTGTATAAAAACGTGTATAAAAATGTGTGTATAAAAACGTGTATAAAAATATGTGTATAATTATATGTGTATAAAAATATGTGTAAAAACATGTGTATAAAAATATGTGTATAAAAACGTGTATAAAAATGTGTGTATCAAAATGCATGTATAAAAATATTTCTATAAAAACGTGTATAAATTTAAAAATAATTAGAAAAAAAATAAACAATCGTTAGTATAAAGGACTAACGTTGCAAACGTTCGTTGGCTAAAAAGCGTTAAGTGGAACAAAAATATAGCTGATTCCGGTAAAACAAGTTTGATGGTGCAAACACAAAACTTGAAAGTTCGTTACAATAAGTAGAGCAAAAAAAAGTTCACGTACCAAAATGAAACATTAGAGAAAGTACGTTGCTATTGTACAACTAAAACCCAATTTTTTATAGCAAAGTTGCATACGATTTCATCAACTTTTCACTTTCTCGGATTTTTAAGATTGACGTAATAAGTCGGTGAAGGTTACGCGGAGTCAACAAAATTAAATTTGTTTGTTGAGAGGTAAAATATGTTGAACGTCACACATTCAAAATTTGGCCACTGCTCAAATTATTTGTTACGCCAGTGCAGGAGGACAGGCGGCCCGAGCGGCCCAAGAGTGAGAAGTCCAAGCCTCTATGACATAAAAATTACGTCATATAATTTAACCTTATTTAAGTGTCTTTATTTAAGGATGTCTTCATGTTTATTTAGGAAAGTCAATAACTTGTATTAGGAAAGTCAATAGTCAATGTTTATCTTGTAGTCAAAAGTCAAAGGTCATAATAGCCCATAATAGGCCATGGCCCATTTCACTATTATAAATACTCTTGTACTCTTTTATTATAAGCAATCAAGGTAAAAGATCAATTCTCTTCTCTACTTTTCTTAAGGAGTTCGCATACGCTAAAAGTGGTGCAAATATATATATTCTTCTTCTCTTTTCTGACGGAGCTAGCACACGCTTGAAGTGGTGCCCTATCCCAATACAACCCCAAACCGGGTCGTATCAACTGGTGCTTTCATTGAGAGGGCTTCCGATTAGGGTTCAAAATTTTTTACTGTTCATCGAGTACTATTTACGCGCCCTGTTCACCAGAGTTACTGTTCATCGATACTATTCACCAATTTTTTTTCTTTCTATTCTTCGAGTTATTGTTCGCGGAAGGACGGTTAATGGTATCGGGCGGCAGCGATCAGGACGCGAAAGACGCTCTATCTAAGCTCTTGCAAATGGGTACGGTGGCCGAATATGAGAGTAAGTTTGTGATACTTGCAAATCGAGTAACAGGGATCTCTGAAAACTTACTTAAAGCATTTTACATCTTTGGACTTAAACCGACTCTACAATGTGCACTTTTAAGCATTTTGTTAGGAATCGAGAAAAGACTCGATCACTTCCAAAAGTGTAATAGTATAGCTCGTAGCATAATATTTGGAAACTTACCAAGCTAACTGGGTCAACATAAGTCATCCTTATGTTGACCGGCCATAGTGAGGTATATATACCCCTCTCCATGCCTTGGAGAGGGTTGGTTGTTCATTTGGTTATTCACATCATAATACATTTTTCCTTTTCTTTCTCTCTCTAAGTGATACAACCCACTTTCTCTCTCTCTAAACTTTCTTTCTTGATTAGTTGATAAGTGATTTGATACATCTACAATTGGTATCAGTCGCCATGGGGTGATATCATGAGCTTGTGTGCGTTTATATCTTGCTTAGATCGTTTATTTTGTTACTTTTGGTCTCGTGAAGCTTCAAAACTCAAACCCGGATTTTTATGTTTAAAAGTGTTAAAGTTTGTGTTTTTAAGCAAGATCTAGGCCTAAGATAACTAGTTGTGCAAGAAAAATCAAGTTAAAACGTCAAAAAGGGTGTGTTTTTGGTGATTTTTGTTTAAAAAGTACGTTTTGTTTGAAGCAAGCGAAACATGTTTTGAATGTAACGAAATACGATTTGAAGCTAGCGAAACATGTATTCAAGCGAAATGTGTAAGCGAAATATGTAGTGTAGCGAAATATGTAGTGTAGCGAAATATAACATGTTGAGTTCAAGCAAAATATGTCATTTCTAGGAAACAAAACTCTGCTTAATTTTTCTTAGGTCAAGCGAAATATGTCTAAGCGAAATATGTTAGCAAGCGAAATATGTTACCAAGCGATTTATGACATGTTGTTTATTCAAGCGAAATACATAATTGTGTAAGACGAAACTTTGTCCAACTTTCTTCTTTCAAGCGAAACATTACATAGTCATAATCTAAGCGAAACACTACAGGCGAAACATTACATTTGTCATATTCAAGCGAAATATTACATCAGTCATAAAAAGATTTTATTTTCTACAGTTTGTCTTACTTTGTAAAATCCCGCGAAATACTTGGATTTCTCGGTTTTAGTGAAGATTTGTAAAATCCCGTAGAATATCAATCTTATTCACCAACAACAACAACTCTTAACACAATCCTCCTTTATCACTGTTCGATCGCTCGTTAATCATTTCACTTTTTAATTAATTCAAGATAACTACTTTAGCATAACACATCATTGTTGCTGGAACTAAGAACCGTCCTCCAATGCTTGAAAAGTCAATGTATCATTCATGGGAAAGTCATATATGTTTATTTATCAAAGGAAAGAAACATGGTAGGATGATGCTTGATTCAATCGATAATGGTCCATTGCTTTATCCAACTGTTGAAGAAAATGGGCAAACTAGACCTAAGAAATACTCCGAACTCACTGAAACACAACAACTATCATTCTTCATGGTCTTTCACCCGATGTGTATGCACTTGTTAACCATCAAGAGGCGGCTAAGGATATTTAAAATAGAGTCAAGATGCTAATGAAAGGCACTAAATTATCATATCAAGAACGTAAATGCAGATTGTATAACTTGTTTGATAAGTTTGCTCATTTTCCAAGTGAAACACTGTATGAGTACTACTGGAGATTCTCTTAGCTGATCAATGACATGCATACTATTGGGATGGCTATGCAACAAGTTAAAGTCAATACCAAGTTTTTAAATGCTCTTCCATAAGAATAGAGCAAGTTTCTCACCGATGTGAAGTTAGCTAAGAGTTTGTATACCACCAACTATGATCAGTATTATGCATACCTTAGTCAACATGAATGGCATGCTAATGAAGTTCGTATCACGCGTGAAAGATATCTGGATCCTCTTGCATTCGTTGCCAACTCTCCAACTCTATACAATCCATTTCAATCACCACAACATTCAGGCTCTTTAATGTATCCACCTCCTCAATAATTCACACCAGTTTATGAAGCACCCATTCATCATCAACACCATCATACTCTAGTCAATCCATAACAACATCCAGTTTCCCCTCCACCATTCATATCTCCTTCAATGACACAACAATCTCAAGCTGAATTTCCCCAATTGGACTCCAGTCTCGTTGTTCCTATGTTTCAGCAAGGAGAAGATCCGATTGAATGCATTAACAAAGCAATGGCATTTCTGTCTGCTGTAGCATCAAGGTTTCCACCATCAAACAATCAACTCAGAACATCGTCTAATCCTATAAATCAAGCAACCATTCAAGATGGTAGAGTAACACTTCAACAAGTTCAAGGAAGACAACATTAGAGTTATACTGGTCTAGGAAACAAAGGAATTGCTACTACTTCAAAGGGAAATGTTGCAGTTGGTCCACAAAGAGTTATGAAGTGTTATAACAATCAAGGAGAAGGTCATATGGCAAGACAATGTACTCAAACAAAAAGGCCAAGGAATGCTGCATGGTTTAAGGAGAAATTGATGTTAGCAGAAGCTCAGGAAGCAGGTCAGATATTGGATGAAGAGCAACTTGCATTTTTAGCAGAACCTGGTATATCAGAAGCTCCGATTGCTCATCAGACAATCCTTTAGAATTCAACTTTCCAGACAGACGACTTGGATGCATATGACTCACGTTGTGATGACTTATCCTTGGCTAAAGCGGTTCTGATGGCAAATCTTTCAAGCTGTGATCCTAAAGTTCTCTCTGAGGTACCATATTCTGAATCTTATCTGAATGATATGATTAATCAGGATGTGCAAGAGATGCAGTATTCTAAACAAACACATGTTGCTGATTTTGAAGACAATGAGATACATAGTGGTAGTAATATCATTTCATACTCTCAATATATGCAAGATACATAAGATGCGGTTATTCAGGATACTAATCCTTCTGCACCTAATGATTTATTGGTGCTATCCTTAGTTGAACAAATGACTGATTACGTAGCTCATTTAGATAAGGAAAATTAGACAAATAAAATTGTAAATGAATCATTAACTGCTGAGCTTAAGAGATACAAAGAACGAATTGCCATTTTTGAACAAAGACAAAATGTAGATTTGAATCAAAGGGAAAAATTAATAGATTCTCAAATGGATGATCTAATTCGAGATAGAAATGCAAAGCTTGCAGCCTTTCAGCAAGAGATCGATACACTTAAAGAAACTCTTTCTAATAATGTCAAAGAAAAGGAGTCTTTATAAAAAACGTTAACTGTTTTTAAAACAAAGTCTAAAGAAAAAGAGTCCTAAGTACATTGACAAGGAAATTGTTTTAGAAAAACAAAATAAAGAACTAGAGAATATTATTTGTAAGATGTATCGATCTACGCAAGCAATGCATATGCTAACGAAACCATAAGTTTTTTACGATGACACTCACAAACAAGCTCTTGGTTATCAAAATCCGTTCCATCTTAAAAAAGCTCAACGGATTCAACCAACATTATATGATGATAGTGTTATTGCTAAAGAACATGCTATGATTTTTGTAATTGATGATGAAGAGACATTAATTTTGGAAGAAGAGAGTCAATCAAAGATGGTTGATAAACAAAATGATCCAGTTTCAATAGAAAAGAAGATTAAGATTTCTCCAATTGATTATTCAAAATTGAATAAGATTAAAGAAGATTTTGGAAAATGTTTTGTCACTCAAGAAGAATTGTCTACAGAACAAGCTTTCTAGTTAAAACATTCATCCCTTTTTGAAACACCCATTACGTCACATACACCTGTTGAATCAAAGCTCCGAGTGAACTTCCTACGGTAAGTTTGGTAAATTAAAGTCTTAAAAAGCTAAAATATTAACCGGCCAATTTTGACAAAGTGGTGAAAAAGAGACTAACATCTGATGCTATTACTGCGGGGTCTTGGGGTTTTGAACATACAAAAGAGTGTTTTATAACTGAAATAATTCCATTTTAAAAGTTTTAAAAGACACATTTAATGCGTTTGATAAAACTCTTCTAGATGAAATTACTGAAGTTCAAACTGTTTTTAACCAAATGGAGTCTGTTGTTGATCAGTGTTCTATAGACAAGAACGTTTTTGAAATTCAAATCAAACAACTTAGGATTAATAATGATCAACTCTTGAACCAAATCATGTCTCAAGAAATTATGCATATTGTTGCAAATTATGTGGATATTTTTGATGTGAAAAAGTCATGTGTGAATGATTGCAGTAAGTTTCTAGAACTTGAGATTGAGCTTTTCAAAAAGAAAGATTTCATTGAAAAAGAGGCTCACGATAAACTTGTCAAAAGTTATTCAAATTTAGAAAAGCATTGCATTTCATTGGAATTAGCAACTCAACTTAATCAAGAGATTTTCCAAAGGGAAAATTTTGGTGAAAACCTAAATGCTCCCACATTTAATCAATTATTTGAAATAAATGAATTGAAAGCTCAGTCACAAGAGAAGGACACAGTCATTAGAAAGTTGAAGGAAAGAATCAAATCTTTGAGTAGAAAAGATAGCGCTGAAAATGTAAAGAAAGATATTGATGAGATTGAGACAATCAACATTGAACTGGAGCATGGTGTGGCAAAATTACTTTCGGAAAATGAAAATTTAAGAAAAGAACGAGAGCATTTGAAATCAATTTACAAAGACCAACTGACTCAATTGGAAAGACACGCGTTCAATCAAAATAACGTTGTGACTCTTTAATTGCTCAAATTAATGCAAAGTCTCTTGAAAAATCGGATTTAAATGCTCAACTTCAAGAAAAGGTTTTTGCTATTACAGCATTGAAAAATGATTTAAGGAAACAAAAAGGGAAAAATGTTGTCAATACTGTGGTTTCAAAACCTAATGCCACTCTTGCTCCAGGAATGTTCAAGCTTAAAATATGTCATATGGATTGCTATTATTTCAGATAGCAACCCGGTCATCATCTTAAAGGAAAGTATTTCAAAAAGAGAACTTGGCCTCACAACGGGAAATGATTTTTTCCCGGGAATGAATTACTTTATATTCATTCAAAGGCTTGTGTTTACTTTGCAACACAACCCGTGCTTCCTATTTCAAACAAGTGTACGTGCCAGTGCATTTATTTATGTAAACGAGAGAAATCTTGTTTTTATTGGTGTTGTTTTTAAGAAAAATAATTAAACATATCAGTTTCTCATCTGAAAAGATTTTTAAAAGAAGTTTATATCACTCAAACAATGTCTACAGCTCTTTAAATAGAAAACGGGACATTATTTGAGGGGGAGATATAGTTAAATTCTTTCAAAAAGGATCTTTTAAAATGTCATCGAGGAATAAAATGGTTGATAATCGACTTTTTAAGGGTTAATTATATCAAATATATAGTATAGTATAGTATTACCGGAAGTATCGGTCTCTCGCTTCGTTATCCACAAAGTTCGAAACCGGACCCGGGTCGTTTTTCCCCCGACGAGGCGTGAAATTGACGGTTACGTTATTGGCTTGACTTTTGGATGCTTGAATAATCAAAGATATAATGAGTTTTCTAAATCTACGGAAATTAGTGCAATTTAAACTAAGGAAAACTTAAGACTATGGGAAAATCATAAAAAGACACAGGAAATTAAACCTAAAACTACGGGAGAGCATAAAAAGGCAATTGAATAGCTTAAAAATCTACGGGAAGCATAAATAAGGCATAAAAGGAAATCCTAAGGCTACGAGAACATAAAATTTAAGGCAATTAAACTTAAAACACAAAAACGATAACGGAAATTAAAAATGAACGCGACTAAAAACCTAATTTATCGAATTTTAATCCTAAAGTGAAATTTTTACTTTTAATAAGTCCTAAGTGACTAAAAAGTAAGAATAAAAAAACTAGACCAAAAACGGGGGTGGTTAAAGTGAAAAACGCGAAGAAAACCAGAACGAGATCGAATCTCGTTCTTTAAAAATCAAATTTCAAAAAAATTAACCCTACGAAAGCGAATTTATTTTTCCTAGGTCCTACATGATAAAAGAATATTTTCTAAAAAAGATTTTTTTTTTTTGACTTTTTAATAATTTTTTATGAATTAATTATTGTTTTAATCTAAATAAATTATAAAAAATACTAAACGATTTTATAAAATTCTAAGAAAATTACATAAAGTAGCTAAAGTTATTAGGAATCTATGAAAAATACAAAATGGTTCCCAGCTTATTTGAATAAGCCGGGAAAAAAGCAAAAAGAGCTTATAGGCTTATTGGCTAAAAAAGGGATATAGCAATAAAGTGTGCAAACAATAGCGGATGAGCTATTGTAGCACAATTGGCAATGGGGTGTGAGTGTGGGGCGTTGGTATAAAGGGGGAGGTCACAGGTTCGAAACCTGTGGCCTCTTCCTTTTTAAAAACATTTTTTTTTCAATTTTCTTTTTAAAAACTTAAAGAAGAGGCAGAAATAAGCAATTTTTATAACTAGAATTTCTTATGAAAACTTATAAATAAGCCAGAAATAGCACAAATAAAACAGACAGAATACTTATTATACACTAGGACTTAAATGGCTTAACAGGGCTTATTTCTACTTGGCTTGTCTAAAACTAAATAGGCAAAAGGGAACTAATAAGCCAAACTAACTTAACCTTAACCTAATAAGCCTTAGGAAACACAAAGGAAACAAGAAAAACAAGCTGAATAAGCCAGAAATGAGCTCAAAAGATTTAGCAGTACTAACTTTATAGTTAGTACTGCCTTATGAAAAGTTAATACTGCTTAGGCTATTAAGACAAAATAAGCTTTAAGAAATGGAAAATAAGCAACAACAGATATAAAACAACATCTAATAAGCAAAATTGAACAAAGAAAAACAGACAGATTAAGCTTGAAAGAACAAATAAGCTATAAGCTACTATGGCAGTGAAAATAGCCTAAGGGACAACCTTTGGGCTTAAAATTAAGTGTCCAATCAGAACCTTATGGCAAAAAGGCTCATATGAGCTTAAAGCATAGCTTAAGGACTATCTAAAATAGCAAAGAAAAATTAATTTAAAAATCATTTAAGCTATTTAAAAGATAAAAGAAAAGTGCTGAATCCATTCAGCAGCTGCTAACTTGTTTTTGAAAGGACAAAATTGACTAAATGCAGCCTAGGTTTTAAGCTAGAAAGAGATCTTAAAAAGCTAAAGTAAGCTACAACAAATGAAGTAAGGCACCTAATGAGCTTATAACCTAAAAGTCATAACTTAAATCTAATAAGAGCTTATATAGACAATCCTTAATATATGTCCAAGAGTGGAAGGTGAAGACTTCACAGATGTTCCAGATGATGAAACTGCACTCACCTTTCTCATTGATCTTGGCTACAAGGGTCCAATGAATAGGCACACCAACATGTTTGTGGATCATATGCACTAGCCGTGGAGAACTCTGGCTGCTATTATCAACAAGTGCCTTTCTAGAAAGACTGCAAGCAACGGCAAACTCTGAAAGTCCAGAATTGACATATTATGGGGGATGTTTAACAAGGAAAATGTCAACTATCTTGAATGAATTTGGGAAGATCTTGCTTACCAGATTGATCACAGGAAAGAAAAGAGATCAAGACGTGAGAACATGCCCTATCCCCGTTTCACCAAAATCATCATTAACCATTTCCTGAAACAACACAAGTCTCTCACCAACCTCAATCATAAGCATTATCATACAATCAAAGATGATGGTATTGTAAGCCGATTAAAGTTTGTCAGAATAGGTGAAGACTATCAGGAATATGGACATCCCATTCCTGATGTGATGCTGACTGATGCAATCAAGCATTCAGAATCATATCAGATGTTCATCAAATATTCAACAAATCAGATCCCACCCAAGAAAAGTAGAGGTAAAGGTTCAAAAGGCAAGAAGACTGCTGAGGAGTCTCAGGAAACTGTCGATGTATCTAAAGAGTCTGAACCAGAACCTGAACCAGCTAAGAAGAAAACTGCTAGCAGAAGAGTAGTCAAGAAGATAGTCATACTGTTTTTTTTGTTTTTTTTGTTCTTTTTGTTTTTTTTTTGTTTGTTTTTATTCCTACTTTTTTGTATTTTGTTTTATTTATTTTTATTTTTGTATTTTTTATTTTGTATTTTTTTTCTTTTTTTTTTCCTTATTTTGTTTTTTTTATTTTTTATTTGATTTTTTTTTTTTTTTTTTTTTCTTTTTTTTTCTTTTTTTTTTGTTTTTTTTGTTTTTTTTTTTTGTTTTTTTTTTTTGTCTATTCTTTCTTTTTTTTTTTTTTCTTCT
>BQNB010069868.1:29728-33337 GCA_026074375.1 Tanacetum coccineum
TTTTTTTATTTTTTCTTTTTATTTTTTGTTTTTTTTTTTTTTTTTTTTATTATTTTTTTTGTTTATCTTCTTTTTTGGATTTTTTGCTTTTTTTTTTTTTTTTTTCTTTTTCTTTTCTTTTTTTGTTTTTTTTTTTTATTTTCTTCTTTTTTTCTTTTGTTTTTCTTTTTTTTTTTTGCTGATCTTTTTTTTTTTTTTTTTTTTTTTTTTGTTTTATATTTTTGGTTTTTTTTTTTTTATAGTTTTTTTTTTTTTTATTTTGTTTCAGTTTTGTTTTCTTTTTTTTTCATTTTTTTTTTTTTTTTTTTTTTTTTTTTTTCTATTCTCTTTTTTTTTTTTTTTTTTTTTTTTTTTTCTTTTTTTATTTTGTATTTTTTTTTTTTTTTTTTCATTATTTTTTTTTATTTTTTTTTTATTTTTATTTTTTTTTATTTGTTTTTTTATTTTTATAATTTTATATTTTTTCTTTCTTTATTTTTTTTGCTTTTCTGTTTGTTTTTTTTTTGTTTTTTTTTTTTTTGTATTTTGTTTTTTTTTATTTTTTTTCTTTTTTTTTTTATGTTTTTTTTTTTATTTTTTTTTTTTTTTCTTTTTGTTTTTTTTATTTAACTTATTTTTCTTTTTTTTTTTTTCTTTTTTTTTACTTTTGTTTTTTTTTTTTTTGTTTTTTTTTTTTTTTTTTTTTTTATTTTTTTTATTTTTTTTTTTTTTTTTTTTTCTTTTTTTTATTCTCTTTTTTTTTATGTTTTTTTCTTTTTGTTTTTTAGGTTTTTGTTTAGTTCTTTTTTTTTGTTGTAAGCCGATTAAAGTTTGTCAGAATAGGTGAAGACTATCAGGAATATGGACATCCCATTCCTGATGTGATGCTGACTATGCAATCAAGCATTCAGAATCATATCAGATGTTCATCAAATATTCAACAAATCAGATCCCACCCAAGAAAAGTAGAGGTAAAGGTTCAAAAGGCAAGAAGACTGCTGAGGAGTCTCAGGAAACTGTCGATGTATCTAAAGAGTCTGAACCAGAACCTGAACCAGCTAAGAAGAAAACTGCTAGCAGAAGAGTAGTCAAGAAGATAGTCATACTGTTTGCTGATGACAACATCTTTTTTGATGATCCTGATGCTCCTTTGGAGTTAGCTAAGTCTATCAGCAAATCTGAAGCTGGAGAAGCAGAAGCAGCAAGGAAAGTCCATGCTACACATGCAAGGATAGTGACTGAATCTATCTCTAAATCTGCTAAGAAGAAGTCTAGCGGTAGAAGTCCTAAGAGTGTAGTAATTCAAGACACTCCGAGTGCTCCAAAGTCTAAATTTTCCACTTCAAAGGCAAAGCTTAAAGGTGCTCCATCTCTTACTCCTGCTGAATAAGAAGCTGTAAACATTATACAAGCTCTAAAAGAAAGTAAGAAGACAAGCAGAAGACTACTAGGTACTGGAGGCTCAAATGAAGGAACTGTTACTATACTAGGGGTTCCTGATGAGTCCACAGTCGTCTCTGCTACCTCAAGTAAAGGAACTAGTGCTAAACAAGGGGTTCTCGATGAGGATAAGGACATCACTGAGAAGAAAGTTATTCTTGAGTAGGGAGATGAACAAGATAGTAAACATTCTGATGATGATGAAAAGGATGAAAAGGATGGTGATGCTGATGATGAAGGCGATGATCATGTTAGTGATGCACAAGATGCTGATGATGAATATGTCGAAACTAAATCCGATGAGGATGATATTTATAAGTACAAGATTCGTGTGCGTAAGGATGAGGATGAAGAAATGAAAGATGCTAAAGTTGAAGATTCTGATAAAGGTGATGAAGAGATTACTGATGCAGCAAAGGAAGAAGCTGAAAAGACTTTAGAAGCAAAGGATGATACCAAGAAAACCGAATTCCTTCCATCAAGCTCAAGCTTACTAGTATCTTCAGGTTTTGGTGATCAATTCCTTAAACTTTCTTTTTATTCTTCCTTAGTTAGTAATGTTAAGGATTCTACAGATGCAAATGTTAGTTCTTTGCTGGATATTCCCATCCAACATGAAACTCCCCAGATCCAGTCTCCATCTATACAGAAGATTCCCGTATCAGTGATTCCAGAGACAACCAATCTTCCACATATACCAGAAATTGTCACTGAAACTCCAGTTACAACTGCTGTCTCCTCACCTCAAGTAATGCCTATCTTCTCATGTGTGCAACAAACACCAACACCAATCCTAACACCACCAGTCACTACAGATGCTCCATCCGTCACCACTGCTATTCCTGAATCTGTTGCACTCTTAGATGTTGAACTAAGAGTTGCATAATTAGAAAAAGAAGTGTCTGAGCTAAAAACTATTGATCACTCTTCTAAAGCTCTTGCTGTGAAAGCTCCTCTCTTCACCATCTTTTGGCTTCCTGGTTTTTCCCACTCCCAAGTTCCAACAGTTTTTGATAGCTATCTTGATATCAAAGTCGGAGATGTATTTCAAAAGGAACTACAGAAACACATGGAAAGTCTCATTCATAAATATTCTCTACAGCATCTTCCTGAATTAACTAAGAAACTGACACCAAGAGCTGAACAAGAATATGAGAAAAGTCCGTCAGAGATTCTCAAGATTAAGAGGGAACAAGCTGAGAGTTAAAAGAACCCACAGTTTACCATCAAGTCTACTGATAAGGCGGCTTTTGAAGAGTATGATCTTAAAAGCGCTCTTTACCAATCCATGCATGGAAATAAGTCATTTAACAGAAATCCTATCAATCATAGATTATACCATGAACTCATGGAAGTGTTGATTGAAGATGAAAACGCAATGGATACGGGAGTCGCTGATACAGTTAAAGACCACAAGAGAAAGCATGATGATGATGATGAAGATGATAAAGACCCTCCAGCTGGACCAAACCAAGGTAAGAAAACCAAGAGGAGAAGAACTAAAGAGTCTGAATATTCAAAGAAGCCATCCTATACCAAGGAAACACCAAAAGGTAAAACTATGACTAAAGGCTCTAAAACTGGTAAGTCTGCTTCGGCAAAGGAACCAGTTGAAGAACCTATTGTTGAGGTGATTATAGATGATGCTGGTGATGATTTGATTCATGATGATGATCAACCACAAGCTGTTTCTAAACCCAAGACTTTAAAGACTCTGAATACATAACGGTTCAAGCAACCTCCGAGGCCTCCTACTCCTGATCTTGAATGGAACAAGTGTCAGGTTGTACTTGATCAACCCGCACAGCCTTGGTTTAATCAAATGATCTCTGCTTCAAAAGATCCTCTAACATTTAATGATCTCATAGATACTCCTATTGACTTCTCCAAGTACGTGTTGAATGGACTCAAGATTGAAAATCTCACTTAAGATATCTTGTTAGGACCTGCCTTCAATCTGTTAAAAGGCACGTGCTCTAGCAGTATCGAGCTTGAGTACAACTTCTAAGAGTGCTTCAATGCTTTAACAAACAAGCTTGATTGGAACAATCCAAAAGGAGATCGTTACCTATTTGATCTATCCAAGCCTCTTTCTTTACAAGGTCCCCCAGGTCATCGAACCGTTGCTACTGATTACTTCTTCAACAATGATCTGGAGTATTTAAAGACTTCTAATCCAGAGGTAACATA
>BQNB010069869.1:5058-16033 GCA_026074375.1 Tanacetum coccineum
CAATGATGAATGATTAATAGAAAATTCAGATTTTCTTGTTTCTGGTATATTGATGATTAAAGATCCATAGAAATGGGCCAACATAACTGAGATTGACGTGGTTCAAAATTGCCTTATCTAGTTGTAGCAATGCAAATGGCGCTGGTTCGCCTTGCAGTACTATTTTTAGCTTGTGTTCGTCTCTGTAGATTGGTACAACTTATTCTGTTCACAGTATTTAAGTTAAATCTTTGTTTTTTAATCAGATGGACCCCCTTAAGTACACGAGTGTCTCATCGGGCTTTAAGGTATTATTACTGAAGGAGCAAGGTGTGAGGAGCCTGTTCAAGGGATGGTCCCCTACCCTTATTGGCTACGGTGCTCAGGGTGCCTGCAGGTTCGGGTTCTACGAGTTCTTTAAGAAATACTACTCTGACGTTGCGGGCCCAGAGTATGCTACCAAGTACCCAGCTTTGATATACATGGCTGCTTCCTCATCTGCAGAGGTTATTGCTAGTATTGCTCTTTGCCCATGGAGGCAGTGAAGGGTTCGTGTTAGACACAACTGGTTTGCCTAGGGGTTCTGGTTGATTGGACTTCCGATGTTTGTCACTCCCAAGGCTAAGGCGCGCTCGGGTACACATCATTATTTATTTTTAAGAAATTGATTGCCTAAATATATGCTTAATCCTACATGTCCGCAATCCAGTGTTGCTAAATAGGGGTGTGCCCACTTACTCACATATCAAAGGGTTAATGCCATGTAGGATTACTCATATGTAGAGACATATGTTTAGGCATGCCAGTAATTCTTAATTCTGAGTTGCACTAATTTAAGTGTGCCTGGAAGTTCTCTCATCGAGTTTTGCCACATTTATGCAGGTTATACAAGGGATTGGTGCCGCTTTGGAGACATCAGATACCATGTAAGCGTACATACATATGGCCTATTAAACTTATGTTGAGCTGGAACATTTTGTTTGCGTTTAGTTGGATATTTGCAGATGAATTAATATATGTGTTACATCCTTACTATTATTTTTGGGGTTATTTTTATAAGATATCGACATATCCTTTGTTTCGATTCACTCTAATTATGTATATATTTGGAAAGGCGATTCTGTCATTGTGTTATGTTTGTCTACACTTGGGTCATTCGAAGATGGTTTTGTGTCTCGTTTGGGTCATTTTGTAGTACGTAATCTTTACAAATTCATTGAAAAATCATCAATTTTGAAATTCTCTCTATAAGGGTTTTTTAATTTGCAAAAAGAAGTGCATTGACTAAAATGGGACATATGAAAAGTACTTTGGGTATTAACAGCCTTTCTTCTTTTTAACTGCTTGGTAGTGTTTACAAGTGTACAAATGCTGGTTCCTGTGCTCTAAAAGGTTGATTTGCAGATACGATGATAAATTTTTCTTGTTTTGAGATTTCCGAGACTCTGCGTTTCAAGTACGAACTACGTAAACGCAAGAATGAATGCTCCAAATCTTACCAAGTATTTAGTAGTTTTAAAAGTGGATTTTTAGCTGGTTCTGTATGTGCATTCGCATTTCCTCATTGTGCTGATGAATTGGCCTTCATTCAGACCTTGAGAGCTGAACATGTGAGTGCTTCTGATTCAACACTGTTAGATACAAATGCTAAATTTTTGTTAAGACATCTATATCGTGCATTTAATTTTTCCAGGCTGTGAAGAAGGTTGGGGCTTGGGATGTCTTGCGACTGGTTAGGCCACAGATACTACAGATGATCATAATTGGGATTCTCACTGGAGTTCAATGGGGAATGCACGATGCTTTTAAATTGTCATTTGGGCTGTAAGTTTTCACATATGTTAGTGTTGTTTACTTGAGGCTGATTTAGTTACAGCTAAAGGTTTACTGATTACATGTAATTTACAGGCCAGCCTCAGGTGGTGGTGCACCTACTTAACAGGATTGGTAGTTGTGGTTACTTTATATTCCCCAACATGACCACCCGAACGTAGGAGATAAGGTGGCATGCGTGAGGTATGGCCAAAGTAGAAATCAGTAAAACATCTGGATTCAAAAATGGTAGAAGTGGTATTGCAGTTACTGAGTTGACTAGTTGTTCTGCAGGCTAACAATGAACCCAGAGGACCTTTTCACCCAATTGTAACTGTCGAACTGTTTAATACTAGGAACTAATGTGGTTGTGACTTGAAAGTGTTTTCTTATCATATTGTATCATTATAACATGTGTAGATTTCTCATTCATTAAGCACTATAACATTTGGGCGTGAGTCCTCAATCCTAACTGACGGGCAATGGATACATCGTTAACGTCTAAAAGATTACAATAATGTATGCATATGCTCCAGCAGATGGTTTAACCATAAAACAAGTCTCAAGAATCATGTAAATCTGTACCCCTCTAATTTGTTATAACTATACTATATCAAATCAACCATCTTCAATCCTTACCATAAAATTAACCAAAGTAAGACAATGTAAAGATACAGGTAGTGATTTAATCATCTGAATAATATTGCATACAAAAGCATACCATGGTCATAATACTTGTACATAAACTTTGAGACCATGACTCAAGGAGTTCTTGTAGGATGGATATTCAAAAGAAACTACATAGCAACACCTACTACTGAGTTTGGTTTTTCCCTCAGGTGCTTATTGTACGTCTACTATTACAACATCATCAGCCTACACCAACTAAATCTTGTACAGATCATCAATAGACAAATTATCAATAGCAAAGTTAGGCTGAGCTGTCGGGTAACTTGACATGAATCCACCCAGGAAATCGAGTGGTGTCATAGTGTCATTGGAATAGCTCGTATCATATACAAAAGTCATATCCATTTGTTCTTCAACAGGTGATTCATTTGTAGGATAGTTAATGGGGTTAAACACCTCAACTTCAAGACCACCCCAAGGCCAGTTCGGATTCATCAAATCACCATTATTAGGCGGTGCCTTGAAAGATTTCACTTGAGAAGCGAGACTTGTTTTCACTTCTTTGTCGGCAAATTGATCAACTTCATAAGCTTTTACTGCATGTATCACCTGATTTAAAAGCAATAATATCTTAGTTAACTGACCAAATGGAGTGAAATAAAGGTGAAAACATTTTTATGCTTACATAGTTGAGATTCACTGAATCTCGGTACAACATTATATAGTCACCCAGTTGCAGCTCATGCTCCTCAGCAAATTCCCCTAAAAGCCATCAAGAATTTGCATAGGATTAGAGCCTTAGAGATGGCAAAATGGGGTGGTTAGTTAATCGGTCAAATAAGGTTTGGGTCAAATAAGGTTTGGGTCAAATAAGGTTTGGGTCAAATAAGGTTTGGGTCAAATAAGGTTTGGGTCAAATAAGTCAGGTTTGATTAGATTCCTTCTGTCCAAAAATATATTACAAAAATAATAAGTGTGTTAAGTAGAGTTACAGAAATATAATGATTTTAATAATAGATTTTAATAATAACATAATCAGAGAATAAAGCGACTTATTGTATGCATTTCGACCCATTTGACACATTAGAGATTGCAACATAGGAAATAAAGTTTAGCATTGACCAAGAAGCTAAAGAAAAGAGTTAAAACATAGATTAAGAACATACCAGTGCCCTCAAGGACATACATGCGGCTGTTGTTATTTGGCCAGAACCTGTTGAAGGACGAGAAGCAAATTCCAAATGCTTTCATATTTAAAGAAATAAAATTCTGATGGAAAAAATTATAACTTTGTTCAAAAATGATTTAGTCTCGTTACGTTTCTTCCGTTTTTTCAAGTGGTTAAACTAACCTAAACTTGAAACCCCAGACGTGCATGCCATCCATGTCATCCATTTCGAGTATGATACCTTCTTTTGCGACCAGAGCAGGGAGGTGTGTCTCAGCTGGTTTCTGAAATAAATACAAGAAAGAAATACACCAAAAATGAAAAATAGTCTATTCATGTCAACCATTCTTGAAAAGAACACTGAGCTTGTATATGAACACATCAGAGTGAAATATATATATATAGCGTCCTTAAATTTTATGACCGGATTTCTAAAGTTTAGGCTAAAAGATTGCAAACATTAGGTGTCAAGCAATTGAATATGATAATCCTGTGATAATCAAGGAACTTTTTGTAAAAAATCCCTCTACAAAATATTATGTATGTCAAGTATACATCTTTATAGAGGAGGCAAAATGAGAAAGTCATAAATGTAATTTTTGGTATGGGTCGTGTTGCGTTGACATGATATTATTAAGTGACTTAGATATGGTTACCAACATTAAATTATATCATCAAAAATCTAATTTGCTGAAAATTTAGGAGGTTCTTATGCAGTTTAATACATTTGGATACTATTTGACAGGTATTCCATTTAGTCAACTTTTTTAACCGTTTGACCGATTTAGAGATTTAGCATAAACCGAAATGACCTAGTCATATATGGATCAAAATTGTCATCATTACGTCTTTTCAAGGTTTTTAAATTATATGCTAACTAACCTTAGGCAACACAATTCTTTTGAGCACACCTACGTCACTCTTTTGAAGCTTCTTGCTGAAGAGAAATGTCAGCCTTCCGTGATCAACAATCTAATAAAAGATACAATTATCAGGTGTATTATGTACACATAACATATATCTGTTCAAACGTCAAAATAAGTACATACTCGATTAAGTGAAAACACATAACAGAATGACTTTAAACGAATAACCAACATATACAAGCTTCATATCTATATTGAAATTAACATGTGACAGATAAAAGTACAAAATGTGGAGAAGTAATAACATTTTATGTGACATTTAACATAAACTCAATATTGTGAGCAAATAACAGTTAAGTCCTACCCTCTCTGATTGAACAAATAGCTATTTCGTTTTGGATGATCTCGTCTGAAAGCAGGAAGGAAAAGACATACTGCAACAACTCGCAAGATATGGAAACACAAAATTTTGAGCTTATTTTTACCATAAGTAGAGTGGAGGATAATAAAATACGTGACTATCAGTTTCTATAGACATATCGATTGTACATAAACCCTGTCCACACCCCTAAACAGAACATTACAATTATCTGGTGAAAGAATATTATCCAGATGCAAGATAAAAATGAATGTTTTTAACACTCTTTGGATACTTAAGTTGATTTGAAAAGCCTTTGCACACATATATCACTTCTAAAATAAGGTACATTCTTCATTTTGCAAAACTATAGATGTTATGGACTTATAGTATACCTTTCATAAACTCACAATTTCAATAGCTGAAACCATCACCACTAGTGTAGAATACGCCTACAACCTCACCAATTATTAACTACTTATTTATTAGCCACATTACATCTATTCTAGCAGCACTTACTACGGAAACTACATTGTACTAGTTACTAATAGTTTAGACTATCAAAAACACAATAAACATAGAATCAATTCTAACAAACATCCCAAACACACCCTAAAGACTTTAATACGAAAGGTCAAAATAAGAAATGTAAATCAGTAAAATGGCAAAAATTACATATAAAAAAAATAACCACATTAACAGATCCAAATGAGTATAACATACACTTGGTGACAAAGGACCAGCAAACGAAGTAAAAGGCCGAAACGACCTCACACCAGAACCCCCACGCCGAAACCTTGGCATCCTTTTTTTCTTAAGAAAATCGAACCTCGCAGCGGCAACAAGATCCCTGTCTACATCAACCCCAACACTAGAACCAGAAACAGTAACAGGAACATTTTTACCACTAGCACTTTTATAGCTACTGTCCTCCTGAACCCCAACATTATCATTCCCAAAACCCATTCCAATTCCCATACCCATACCCATTCCCATTCCCAAGCCAATCTCAAACCCACCAAATGCCTCGTTTCTCTCCATTTGAGTATCTTGTTTTTTGTTTTACTATCTTTTAGTGTAAAGATCACTAATTGGGCATTAATGAAAAGGGGTGGTTTTTGCTATATTTAGTAAAGTAATGACATTTGTAAAAGGTGCATTCATCTGGGTTGTATGGATTATAACTTGAAAGCATTAAAGGAATCATTGCTTTGGAGAATGTGAAGGGTGTGACCAATGAGGGTAATGACGAATGGTGAAAGAAGGTGATGGTAATGGGGTTTAGGTGGGGAATGAAGAGGCTGTACAGGTGGTGCAAACTTTCTGATGTTTAGTAGTGGTATTGGGAAAGACTAAAATTTTCTTTTTTTGGTTAATTTTTGGATCATGTTTTAATTAACAGCCCAACCACTACCTGTATCTATTCTCCACTTTTATAAATAAATAAATTGACAATTTTCAGGAAAGAAAGAAAAAGAGGAAGGAGATGGGTGGAGGGTTTTGGAATTTGATAAACCCTTGAATTTTACAACTAGGATTGTGGGACATGTTTATCTTGTTTCTTGCTTTGACTTTTTCACTTTTTGTGAGTTTTAGACTAAACTTATTGACGCTAGAGTGAGTTTTTGTCACATGTGGTATGTAAAAAGTTGTGGAATTCGACTCCCAACTTTGTTTGGTAGTGTTGCACTTCTTTTTATTGTTGTAGGGTTATGAATTTGGCATCTAGCATGGATGTTTTAGGAAGGTTTTGTTAGACTGATGTAACGATGGTGGTGCATCACTGGTAATGGTGTCGTCACGCGAGCCATTACTTTCTTTGACCGCGATGCACCACTACTTGTGCATTGATTTTGGTCACAATTTGGTGGTATGCTCTAACTAATAAAATGCACACAAAAAACATACCAAACGGCTAGTTTATGGTCATTATATATTTTATAATTTATCATTTTATTTAACTACAAATACACCTCATCTCATCATTTTTATTCGCAACTTCTCGTTTTATCTTTATGCTTTATACTCTCATTCTATCTTTCATACAAAATGTCTTAAAAGACTAAAAAAAATCAAACCCAAAGCAACGTCGACATCCAAACGTTCAAACACCCAATTCAATTTTTTGTTTTGGTTATCGGTAAATTTTACGAGCCCAAACTTTTGTTTACGGAACACAATAACCACAATATCAACAATCACAATACCACAACCCACCATTCATGCCTCCACAACTACAACAACAAATTATTCATCAACCACAAAATGTACCAACCGCAACAAACTTTGTATCAACCACAACCAACCACAACAAACTTTGTATCAACCACAAATGTGCTTTCAATCTCGTTCAACGCATCGAATTCTACCTCGTTCAGCACATCAAAGTCTACCTCCTTCAACACATCGGAGTCGGTAGATATTGGTATCAATCTCAATAATCCAATGGATGAAGAAGATAATGAAGAGAAATATGAGGTGCATGAAGTTGGACAAATGGCAAGAACAAAGCGAAGAAAGCGTCATCATCATCCAATAGCGGGTAATGGTGAACCATTGGTGAATGAATTTACATGTCAACAAGCGTCGTTTTGTTTAATGAAGAAATCAGACCATGCTGCCTTTTTTTTTGAGACTAAGAGGTAGGCAATGGAAATGGAATAAAAAAGTTCGAATTACAACATGTGTTCAACTTCCAACAACAAAAACAATGACAAGAAGACAATTTGTTCTATATGAGTTACGTTGATTACTTAAGTGGAATCCATCTCGAAAAAGTGTTGTAGAGGAAGAAGACCATTAAGGGAAAATATAATTTAGATTATTAGCCTTATGTTCTTTTAATTTTGTAAGTTTATGATATTTTTTTAATCATTAATGAACGTTTAACTTAGTTTTTATTTAAATATATTAAAATAAATGAGTTTCGTCATGACAATTATACCTCTTTCGTGATAGGTTTGTTGGTAAGTTGAATGATGATGTGAGTATGGCAATGGGGCGGGTTTGGGGTAGGGCGATCACCCCTCATCTTTAAACCCAATTAGCAAACCATGCCTCAAACCCGCTCTGATCCCCATTGAGTATCTTATCAAGGCGCTTCATTGGGGGCGAGATGCTCCCCCAATCCCGCTCTGATCCCCGTTGAGGATCTTATCGGAGCGTCTTTTCTGACGCAATGTTATGCCAAATACACGTTGTTCCCCGTTTATTTTTTTTCTTACACCATATTTTACCAGTGTGAAAAATTAAAAACCTACTAATAATATATTACTTATTAACCTTAATAAGTTTTCTATAAATTAAACATAAATAAGGATAAACCACGCTTAAAAAAATAAAAAATTCTTTTAAAAATATGACAAAAAAAGTTTTTCTAATCACAACTATCAATCTTGCAAAGATAAAAAAGGGGTAAATTACATTGTTGGTCCCCAAACTCCACCCCGTTTGCGGGTTCAATCCCCCGTTTTGAAAATCGGTGAAAATGATCCCAAAAGTGGTCATTTTGGTACGTGTTTGGTCCCAAAGGATGAATGGTCGTTAAGTCGCTTCGTTAGTGATGTGTACTATTGTAATTTCGCATTAAAAGTATTATAGTGCATCGTTGGTCCCTAAGTGTAAAAATTTTTGGGACACCTGTACACTACCCATCACATCACCAATTAATATTTTTACTATTCACTTCACTTACACCTCTCATCCCTATCATTTCACAAGATTATTCCTACCCGAATCATATTCCTACTCTCTCACAAATCACTCACACAACCATACTTACAATATTTGTCTACAATCAAACCCTACATGCAATGGTGTTAGTGGACCACATGGGATGGAAGCTCCGCAAAAAATAGTGGATGGGCACCACCGATCAACTCATCGAAGATCTCGAAGCGGCTTATGGTAATGATTTGAAGGCCTTCTGCTCAAAGTTGATTTATTTACAAATGTAGTGTTCTTTACTTGTTTTATTGTCGATTTATGAAGTTAGGCTTTGATTTTGATTTTCAGATAATGCACCCAATATGTTTTCGATTCGAATACATCAAAGTGGAAAATTTCAAAGGTATCCAGGCCGAATGTATGTCAGTGGTCGTGTCGATATATTTGATATGGTCGATATCGATTTGTTTACCGTCGTTGCGCTGAACATGATGGTTCTTAAATTAGGTTACACAGGTAAATCTGAGCCCATGTTTTATAATTATCTTAGACCACTCACCAGTCTAGATGAAGGGTTGTATGCTTTGGCTTGCGAGGAGGATGTTCGTTACCTGGCTACCCTTGTTAGGAGCTTTAAGTTGATTGAGGTCTATATAGAACATGGTGTTACCGCTTTAGACTCTTACCTTAGGGCACTACGGTTTAGAGCAACATTAGAAGAGATTACTGATGAGCCTGGTAGCATTGCAGCAAAAAGAACTAAAAAAATGTTGTTGTTGACCTGGCATGAGTCTAGTGAAACAACTAAGGAACCTATTTGTAACTTTATCACACCTATCTCTTTGCCACAACATGATTCAAGTACACCTTGTAAGAATTCTGTTTGTGAGTCCATTACACTTAGGTGTATGCCAAATTATATTTTAACCCCTCCCACTGATGAGTCTGTCATCACATATACACAGTTGAGTGGTGTACAGAGAGTTGACACACAAAGCCATGTTCTTCTTACAATACAATCATAGTTTAGTGACATAAACCTGAGTTTTGTCTCACAAAAAGCACCTACTAGTAAGGTTATAGATAATGTGATGAGAGAATTATCATTTGATGAAACAAAATTAGATGGAGATGCAGGCTTTGCTGATGTTGCGGAGAGTGGTGTGGACAGTTCAGGGTTAAGTCATGATGAGTCTTTTGGAGTTGATGACTTGGACTTGGACTTGAACTTAAATGAACCTATAAACCTAAATGTTTCTTAAGTTGAAACATAATATGAGCTCCCTATGTCTGAGGAACTAGATGGTGGTAGAACTCAGGAACCTATTTTGGCAGAGGTTAGCACTTGATGACATCAAATAACGTCTATTTTATAGCATCATTTATCCCATATAACTAACCTATTTTATAATTATTGCAAAGAATTGTTACTTAATCGTTTATATTTGAGAATTGTAGTAATTATGAAGTACTTAGTGAAGATTGACTAAAAGGCACGCATTCTGGAGCTTAAACGAAGATATTTTGAAGATTACTGTTCTGGCAACCAATACGCCGCATCCATCAAGGAAGATACGACGTATCTATGTCTACACTCACCAAAGACCACGAAGACCACAAGATCCAATACGTCGTATCAAAGAAGACCAATACGCCGTATTCAAGCTATATGGGAATAAAATTTTCTGGAAGATATCAAACGTGGTCCCTACTCCAAGAAACCCCCAATACGCCGTATCCAAGACCTTGGATACGCCGTATCGACACCGACTCCAGACCTTATAAATAGAAAACTCAAAAACGAGTTTTAGGTGTGCAAAATCATATTCTCGATACCTAAACCACAAAAGTCGATTTTCAGAGGAGAAAAGGAGCAGAAGAGGTCGAGCAACGCAATTAATTCCATAGAAGACAATGTGTGATTTCTTATACTCTTGTAACCATTCAGTTTTTGGTATCATTCGTTAACTCGGTTAGTTTACCTTGGCTAAATCATTACTCTTGTATTAGTTATGATGTTTGAAGGCTAATACCTTTGGGTATTAGCCATTGTTATGAAGATCTTAGTGTTTGGTTTTTTTTATCTCGATTTCTTAATTTATCGTTGAATTACTTGTTTATGTTTATCATCATATACGTGCTTAAGTATGCGACCTATCATTCGACTAGGTCTAGTCCTACATATTTAATGCACTACAACTTTGGTGTTGTTTGGGCGTAGGCTAAGAGTCCAGGATAACTCTCCATATTGCAATTTATATATCTAGAATCATAGGATCACAAATATTGACCTATCTTTGCCTTTAGTTTAGTGATCTTAGTTTTGCCATAAGGTGACCTTGGTATCAACGAGTACGTTCTTATTCCATCGGTAAGGACTCGGACATCGGACTACTAGTATATAAAGAGCCATAAAGCAGTAAGTGGGTAAAGTCTCTATGAGCTAGGGTTTAACAAGATCATCATTGCCTTAATCCCTAAGATAGATTATAATCA
>BQNB010069869.1:18319-33337 GCA_026074375.1 Tanacetum coccineum
CAAACGCGTATCGGACTAAAATAAATAGTGATCATTAATATAGTCGTACAAAGACATGAAAAATGAGAAATGTTACAGTAGAAAGATATTGTGTTTGGTTATGTGATTTTTGAGTCTTGAAATGAAACTACACGGGATTTTACAATTCTCGACAAAACCGGGAAAACAAGTTAATGTTTCACGGGATTTTACAAGTCAAAGAAATAACCGTATAATTTAGAAATTAAGAAATTTGGGTTTTACTTGATTCGTTACCAAAGAAAGGTCTAGTTCGGTCCTGCTCGTTCGGTTACCAAATGGAAAACTAGTTCGGTCCTTCTCGTTCGGTAACCAAAGAAACAACTAGTTCGGTCCTTCTAGTTCGGTTCTATATAAACACAGCTAGTTCGGTCCTTCTAGTTCGAATCCAAATAGAGTGACTAGTTCGGCTTACTCGAATTTTGCTCGTTCGGTTCAAACTAAGAGTTATCTCGTTCGGCTATCTTGTTCGGTTAAGCTAAAGTTACTAGTTTGGTTCACTAGTTCGGTTCCAACTAACAAAACTAGTTCGGTTCCAACTGAAGTAAACTCGTTCGGTTTACTCGTTCGGCTTACCTGTTCGGCTTACTCGTTCGGTTTCCTCGTTCGGTTCCAACTACTGACAGCTCGTTCGGCTACAACTAGTACGAATCCTAAATTTTTAAAACTCAAAAAGACACATTTTTGAATGGTTTTTAGCAAAAATTCTTGTACAACTAGTGTTACTAACCCTATAGGAACAATAAAAATGATAACTTTAAGGTTTTTAAGCCAAAAAAAATTGAATCAAAAATTTTGTTCTTTATAAGGATTTTGAACACAAATCACAAGACAAACACAAAAACTAAACACACCACTCCATGGCTCTTGATACCAATTGAAGAATACAAGTAATCTAATGATCAAACCAAGAACAAGAGTGAGATGTGGGTTGTGATGGTTAGAGAGAGAAAGTGATGGAATGGATGAATTGTATTAAGATGGAATGTGAATAATGAAAACAACCAACCCCTCTCCAAGGCTAGGAGAGGGTTTATATAGTACATGGATTGGCCGGCCCATGGGCTATGATGGGCTTCCCATGGGCCTTGGGCCGGACTAGATTACTAATCTAATCATTACAATGGGACTATGGGTCCCAATCGACCGCCGGTACTTAGTTTACTAATTCTAATATATTATACACTAATTACGAGCTAAGTTCTATTACATCTTGGATGTGACCGAAACTTTTTGTGTTCTTTACGAACAACATGTAAGATCTCATTCCTTATGTACACACAATATGATTACTATATTCAATATTTATGTTATCTACTAATTACATTTTATCTCAATCATTTTTATTATATTTGGTACATAGTTGTTTATACTATTTAATTTAGCGTGACACATCCCTTATACATCCTTGACACACTTGATGCTCTTCTTGAATAAGTTGGCACGATCATTTTAATAGACTTGACACATCGTTATTATTTTGACACACTTCGACCACACATCGTTATTTTAAACATACGGCACACACACGTTCTTAGAAAAGTGACAAGTCTTTATATTATATTAAATCCCATTCGACATACATTTAACTTTATATTTATTACTATTGAAACTTGGACACTCATTACTTTATTGACACTATTACTACGTGACTAAAAATCTAAGTTTTTTTTTTGGACACATTTATTTTCATAATAAATTTTTAGTGACACATCAAGTTTTTTGACACATTTTATATGACACATTTATTATTTTGGTACATTGGTATGCTAGTAGATCAGTTGGTACATAAGCCTAATAAACTGGTATTATACATCTTTTGAAAATTTGATACACATATACAAAATTACAAAGCTGGTATCAGTTGATTATTTAACTTCTATACTAAGGAGCAAACGTCTGACCAACGTTTGACTTTCTAATCCTTTGTCAGGCTTATTCCGGCCCAGTATTCGGCCCAACAAGAAAAAAATTGCATGGCCCAAGTCCAAAAGTTTTTAAACTAAAAAAAAAAAATTATAAAACACACCCTCAAACTATGCGACAAACTACAAAAACTGTCTTAAAAACTTTTAGCTATTTGCGGTTTTTTATATATATCAAACTTTATTTCTCAAATATGTAACATAAATCTACTGATTCATTCATAAAAAAATACGTCTAAAAAGATCTTCGCATTGCGAACAAAACGAGCACAATATTGCAATGCTTCTGACATACGTATGATTTTATGAAAAATGTTAAAATTTAATATATATTTTTGAAAAGAAAAAAAACTTTCAAAACGCACTCCTAAGCTATCTAATAATTTTAAAATAAATCATAAGGGTCAAAGACTTATGAAAGTTTAAGTTTTATAAATAACCATGTACTTTCTTTATTTACGACTATTTTATATAATAAACTTTCTTTCTAAAAAATCTAACAAATATCCTTTGACTTCTTTGATTAAAAATATACCGACGAGAGGAGTCCCGATTACGAACAAAACACGCCCAATATTGATACGCTTTTGAGGTACGTACGATTTTGTAAAAAATGTCGACGATTATATAAATAACCTATACTTTTTTGCCATTTACGACTGTATTTATATCCAAGTCACGCCGTTTTGCCGTTCGGGCTGACGTTTCACTTTTGGGCTGCGTTTTCTTTCAAGCCCCGTTAACGTTTATGAATTTAATAAGTAAATACATTTAGAATGATTCCAGGTAAATGTCATATACTATATAAATACGAATATCAAATATTTTGTTAACCAAATAAGTAAAAAAATACTATACTCGCAAAAAAAATGCTCAATGAAATAAAATATATGCGTTGAATACAAGTGATCCCGCCGCAACGCGCGGGCACATTCCTGCTCGTTATATATATGCAACACAGAATAACGTATCTTGTCGGGTTCTCGACCGATACATCACCTCCGGCATCCACAACATCAACGGTTTTTAACCAAGATTATGGCGTCGACAGCGAGAAGGAAGACATGCCAGAAAACATGATCCTATTTTAAAAACATTGTGTGTTGTTCGTCGGAGAAATTGACACGTGTTTCGTCTAGGATTCTGATTAGATTTCTAATGTTAGATCCACGACAATATGCTCCAACCATAGCCATTCTTCTCCCTAAATTAGAAAATATAAAAAAATTCATTCAACAACTAGATATTTGAAATAATTAAGAGTTATAAAGATGGAAAGTATACAAGAATGATGGCTGGAAATAATTTAAAATTTAGTATACAATTAATGAAGTTAAATGTTTCTTATTGGGAACGATTGGTTTTTTTTATGCCCCTTTCATTCAATTTAAAATTTAGTAATATTTGTTTTTGGAGTATTTGGTTGGTGCTGATGTTATAGAATGGGCTAAGGCCTAACTGGCTTTAATTTTTGGTGGCACGACTATAGTGATTAGTGATACGCACATGGCAGCAGCGGCTAGATTTTCACGCGAAAACAAAGGCCATGTTTTTGAAGGCGACGAGTGACGACGAGATGGCGACAAGAGGGTAATGACGAGACAATGAAAGGGTCGTTAGACGAGATGGCGACAATAGAGTGTTGATTCTGGAGCTCGAAACCGATAGTAATGGACAATGGTGAAAAAAATCAAGTGGTTTGTTTTTTTGTTTAAAAGATAGGGTAATACCCATTATACCCTTTTAAATAATAATTAATTATTAAGAAGATAATTAGTTACTTTGCGTATTTTATTTTTGGTCACGTAAAAGGGGTTACGTTTCGCGATAAAATACATTTGGACACACCCCGGAAATACCTAGACTTACCTAGACTCAAACAAATACCCACTTTTAAAACCTTAACATAAAATTAAATCAATTTTGTGTCAAATTGCCCAACTAAGGCGCGGATATCGTATACACATACATAACAAAGATACACCTAAATTTTTTACTAAAGATCCTAAAAAGTACTATACTATTCATCTAATTAATTAATACTAGCCTAATTGTCTCCACTAACTATTGTACATTGGATAATAAACCATTTGCCCTCTCCTTTCCCCCAAGAATCACGATTATATGCATGTATGTGTACAATTCAAAAGATTTTCATAATCTTAGCAAAATCTTGTACCGAAATCCCCTAATTAAGAATTGTACTATGATGGTTTAACTAAACCACGTGTGGCTAACTAGAAAACCCCAAAACCACTTGTATTAAGGCACGGTTTGGTTGTGTAAGATACTAGGAGAGTAACTAGCTTCTTTGCCTTTAAATCCACACTCATATCTCACCATTTCACACTCTAGAACACACATATATCTTAAACTCCCACAAACAACTAAACATATATCCTTCCATTGTTCGGGTCAACAAACGCAAAACAAACACCTTCCACATCATTTGTTTGAACCCGCAAACTAGCAAAGGATTAAGTATAACGGTGTGCATAAGGGGTACACGAGGCTAAGGGATATCATACACACATTATCAATACGTGAACCATATACGCAAGGTAACCTTTCTAATCACATACGAACCCACAACAATTATATTATGCGTGGTTCTATTATCTTGTTACTAGCTAATGGGTCAAGTGTATGTAAAGAGGTGTACTAGCTTAAAAACACGCATGATAAATGCAAATGGAAGTGTTATGCGCATTATGGTTTCGTTTAATAACTCGTGTGGTGATAAAATGTAAAGACTAACGCAAACAATAACCTTGATTCGTAAACATGGACCTTAATGTATTATACGCTATAAATAAATAACCTTGTATCAAGACGAAATTATAATGAAACCACTTTAAAATTTTCCCTTGTAAATCATAAACAATGACTTGGGAACGTATACGATACTTAAACAAACGTTTGCATGTGAGATGCGACGTGAAAATAAGTTAAACATACAACATCTTGTTGCTAGGGCACATTTTTTAAACATGTATATCATTAGGGGAAACCAACAAGCCACGAAGGGCTTTGTGTAACCCAAACATGCTCACGGTTTGGGCCTAACCGGCCCATGATGGACCGTGGCTTATTAATAAGCTCATTCGAGCTTATTGAATGAGCTAGAAAACCTTAATAAACTTGAAATGGAACAAACATGCATGGTTAGAACTCCTAATGAGCCTCGCTAGCCCAATGGCCGCATACAGACAAATGGGACCCCATTAAGCCCATTCGGCAAGCCCACATACTTATAAATAAGCACTCTCGGGCTTATAGGAAGCCTAGGAGCTTATCGAACTTGTATAGGCCTAGGATACCATGATATGTGTTTTAGAAACCAACCGGACCCTTAATGGACTTGGTAGCCCATTACCGAGCCCAAATGAGAGCTAATAAGCCACAATAAGCATAAACAGCTTATTGGTGAGCTTAAACAGTTTAATAAGCTAATTGTGAACTTAGAGATGCTAATGGACCAAAAAGAAATAAGCCCGAACCCCTAGAACCCTTATCGGGATTGTATCAAGCCCAATAACGAGGCTTATTTGCTTATTCGATAAGCTGAACAGTTAACAGTCCTTAAAAAGCTTAACGAGTTTAGACAATAAGTTAAAATGCTAAGGAAAAACCTTTTAATGTGTTTCGGGTTGAGTTATTGGGCTCGCTAGCCCAATAAGCTCGAATAAGCTCCAATAAGCTCTCCTGAGCTTATTTTCAGCTTAACCAACTTGAATGAGCTTAATGAAAACAATTGTGCCTTTTAAAACCCTATTGGACCTTTAAAATTCTAAACGGACCTTAACGGGCCCAATAAGTCCCATTAAGCCAAAAATAAGCTCGATGAGCTTAATTATAAGCCGAAACAGCTTTGATAACTTTATGGAACTAAATGAAGCCAAGATGTTCTCTCCGTTGGGATTAAATGTAAATTTACGAACTTGAGGGTTAAAGTTGTTATATTCTGAATATTATATAAGAGCGAGGGACGTTTTTATTGAAAACATTCTGAAACTAAGGACTGAAGTGTAACTATAAAGACCTAAATTGCAATTTTGTAAACTTAAAGGACTAATTATGTAATTACCGAAACTAAAGGGGTTTAAAGTATAAATGTTTATATTTATAAACCTATGGACTAAAGTGTAATATCTAGAAACTTAAGGGTATATTTGTGAACAAAATGAATTAATAAACACTTAACGAATCGGTCGAATATTAAGATATTCAGACATTAAACGGGTTTAATTAACTACTTAATAAATAAGTATATTTATTAACATTGATTTCACGTTTCCCGAGAACCATCGAAATTGTAAATACAATAACCATGTGCACTACCACACAAGTGATAACAGTATATATAAACTTGAAATGGAATTTAGTTAAACAATGAGAATCCGTTAGCCTAAATGATGTAGACAAAGACTTAACCGTATTTCCTTAGTTACTTACGTGTGATTCATTGCTTACTTTGATATTTTTTATCATTCAGAGAACTACCTGCTAAGGTGAGTTCATAGCCCCATGTTTTACTATTATTTAAATGATTTACATCTTTGGGGTGAGAACATTCTTGTTTTACAATAGGACCGCAATAGTGTACATTTTATAACCATGATTACGTGGTTTAGCCTAAGTTACCATAACCCATTATGTCCATGATCATGAACTGTTAATTGCATAGATGTGATTGGGAATTACATTATGTGGGCGCGAATGTTATGAATAGATCTATTAGGGGTTGACAATCCCCGTTCGGGTGACTAGCTATCACCGGGAACGAACGCATACCATGTCGAATTTGGGATGTTGCGGGGTTAGCACATCATTCACGGACACTTGTTGGAAAATATATTTGCATTCATACATGTCGAGCTTTAGTGTCATGAGTTTAGGAAAACGTAATTACTTTTTATGATGTTTGCATGTGTTGCTTAATCATACAATTTGAAATCTTGCGGTCCTGCTATTGATTTACACAAACCTATGAATTCACCAACTTTATGTTGACATTTTAAGCATGTTTTTCAGGTCAATAAGGCACGAGGTGCGATGATACATTGGATGTCAATTATTGAAGAGTCAACACATAAGATTTGGGGTCTTATTACATTTTAGGGACAATTGTTTTAAACCAAAATCTTTATTTATATTGTTGAACAATTTGAAGCCATGGGCTTATGTAACAAACAAGTATTTTGTTAATCCAATGTATCTTTTTTAAACGACACGTTTAATAGTCGTTCTCAGATCTTGTGCTATTGATCCATAAAGTAACACCCTCGGATATTCAACATTCCGCTGCGTACTCAAATTTAAGGGTGTTACAACGAGATGGCGACAAGAGGGTAATGACGAGACAATGAAAGGGTCGTTAGACGAGATGGCGACAATAAAGTGTTGATTCTAGAGCTTGAAACCGATAGTAATGGATAATGGTGAAAAAGATCAAGTGGTTTTTTTTAAAAGATAGGGTAATACCTATTATACCCTTTTTAAATTGTTTTGCAATTAATTTTCTTTTTAATTAAAACTGCCGCTTGTCACATTTTGATTGGTGCCTATTGTAATCTATTTTAAAGTGTTCGAGAACTTTTTTAAAAAAAGTTTTCTTTTTATCCTTCTCACGAATATTTGTCTTTTTATTTTAACTTTCCTCTATATATATATATACAATCTTACATTACACGCATACTTTAAACATAAACTCAATCCATCACATTAACTTAATATTAATATATCATATATTGGATTAATATCCGTACATCAAATGCAATCCATTACGGATTTATGCATATGACTTTATTATTATTTTTTTAAAACATAACATGAAACATAAAACGGGAGTATATAACTACTCCTTTATTCCAAATTGATCGAGTACTTTATTCCATAAACCAGTTGGGTGACATGATATCACTCAACTTGTGGTATTTTGATAATTTTCGGTCCGTTTTCTTTGTTGTGAATCCTTGTAGATAAATGTTCCTATATGGATCAGTAAATCTTATTTTTGTACGCCACTGTCCTGTTGCTTCTTCTTTGTTAGTGTAGCATCCCTTATGATCAGGTTTCCAGTTGACGTATTTTAATGGAACAGGTAATGAACCAAGAAAACTAACTGCTTTCTTCCAAACACTAATTTTCCGAAATGGGTTAGTTACTGCTTGTATAGCTGATGACCAATCTTCCGGATTGGTACAGTTTAGATATGGAGCGGGTTTCGAGCCATATATTGATGCTCCAAACTTATTTCTCTTGATCACATATTCCTCCTCATCATCACTATTACTCTCAGCTGTTCTTAAAACATCGAATCTTGCAGCTCGGAAGGTTTGATGATAGACTCCATTAAAGGTTGAGAAAAGTCTCTCTGGGGTGTTAAGTATAGCGACCCAAGTTAAAGGATCCTCAGACCAACCACTATTGGTGCATCACGGTCGATTGGTATATCTAGGATAAGGAATTTTGAAATAATGGTAGTTACACCCACTTGACAAAGAACATTAGAGAGTTTTCCCATAGTTTCCGTCTGGGTATGATTTATCATTGTGATTCCCCTATCAATCTTCTTCATATCTTCTCTTCCTAAAGTTTCAAAGATTCGATAAGGCATGGCGTTAATGTCTGACCCAGTATCTGATAATGCATTTTTGTTAACTTTCCCCTCCAATCTGATAGGAAATATAAATGCACCAGGATCGTCTTTCTCCTTTAATGCTTCACCTTTAATCATTTTTACTGCTTCTTCATCTTCTTTCATAGTCTTTCCATCTAATTCTACCTTATCTTTCCAGATCTCATCGAGTATCTTCTTATATTTGTCATGGTAGGCCATTGTCTCGATTACAGGCCTCTCTTCTTCTAATAGAGCAAACTTTTGGCTGATCCTGATTGCCAATGCCTCTTTTTCCGCTTCTTCTTGAATTAAATGTCTCCCAGCTAATGAAGATGGCCCAATGTCTTGATGGAATAGATTAAGGTTCTCAATTGCTCTCTTTTTGTTACGGTTGCTCTTCCCTATCTTGCATACAAATAGAGTTAGTTCTTCTCCAAACTTTGGCACATCATCAAAATTGAAATATAGTAATTGATCCTAATCGTCTGAGCTCTTTCTTGTTTTCTTAGAATCATCCTCAAATGGATCCGGTTCGGGATAAATGGTGACCACCCCGTTGCCGAAATCAACAACTCCTTTAGCTAGTCTCAGGAATGATCTTCCCAAAATGACTCCAGGCTTAAAATCATCTTCCTCAGGGTTTATGATGAACTTCACAAAGTAGAGCTCTCCCTTCAAAGCAACAATATGCCCTTTCTTAACCAACTTTTTTCCTTTCTTTACCTCATAGTCCAAACATAACTTAACCGTAAATTCATTTGATATTAGGTTCTCATCATATGCTAAGTTAACTTCACCATCATATGCTTCTAAACAATTCACGAAGCATGGTGCAATGTACCGCTCACTAATCTCATCCGTCTCCATCCTGTAGAAACTGAATTCATTCTTGACTTTCTTTCCTTTACTACAAGCCATGTCTTGATATTCCGAAGAATTCCAATCTCCTAATCCTTCAACTTTGTCACTTGATATCTCAATCACATTGTCTCCTAAGTGCATTTTTTTGAGACTTGAATTTGGGTCCATAATTCTTATAGGATAAGACAACATTAAAACAACCATTAGTGGGTTAGTTAAAACAAAACTTACATATTATCAATAGACAGATAGAATTTTTTAATGCAAGCAACTTTTGTTCAAAAACGGAGAAATAATTATTCTGTTTGATTTCAGGCAAGAAAGTGCGGCGCACTTCAAAAGAAGTGCGGTGTACTTTATAAGTTTTAAAGCTTTTATAATTTTTAATTTTAGTATTTTTATTTTTATTATTTTTTATATTTCCTAAATATCTATTGAACATAGCAATTATCAGGTTTTTAAACACATTTATCATTATATGGTTTTTATAATTTTTCTTAATTCTTTTAAAATTTTCATTTCTATTTTTATTTTGCATGTAATCAAAACTCAATAAGCTACAACTAGCAACTAACAAACAAACATAGATATTTTGGAATTTAAACAAGCAATGCATAAAATAGTTCTTTTTGATTTTTTTTTCATTTTAATGCACAATATGCTATAATACAAGATGTTGACAATTATGAACACAAGGAATAAATTCCATATTTCCAAAATGGTCAAATCACAATTTATGGTTTTTGGGGTTTGGTGTTTCGGTGTTTTAAAAAAAACTGATTATGTTTTGTAAAAGGGACAGGAAGTGCGGCGTACTTGATATAAGTACAGCGTACTTTCTGAATTTTGCAGAAAAACCGGCGCACAAATGCTTTGTGCGGCGCACTTTCTAAAGAAATTTTGGTCAGTTTTCCAGAAAACTGTACGACGAGTTTGAAAATTTTTGGTTTGTAAAATTATAATGAATAATTCAAGAATAAAAACAATCCCCGTCAGCAGCGCCAAAAACTTTGATGTGTTTCACAAGCTTTAAATTTATAATACTAGAATTACCGGTTAATAGACGGAAACACACGGGTAAAAGTATAACCCACGTATGTAGTATAAGGATATTGTTAGGTAAAGACCAGTCGTTCCACGGGATTGGGTATTCTTAGAAAAAGTCAATAATAATACAAAAAAGGGGTTATCTTATAGACTGTCACGGATCTAAAGATAATAATTAAATTCAAGATATAAAGAACATGTTTGGTTAAGGAACAAGAAACATTATGGATAAACTTGAGTAGATAAATGATTCACGAATGAAATTATAATCGATTTAAGAATGTTTAGTACATAAAAGATCATCCATTGTTTCATAATGAAAAAACCCATTTCGGCCTTATCTTTTATATGAAGAATGCTTAAGTGTAATTCGTGTTTGATAATGAGTAATATAAACTTGCTAAACCAAGTTCGTTAGACATGTGGTTTAGCGTTAAACCCTTTTGTTCTTGGCTTAATGTTTGTTTACTTAGCCAATCCTCACAAGACTAAGGTCTAGTTGTCGTAGACAAACAACTTGGAAATCAATCACTTGACCGGAGTCTTTCGACCTATATCCGGGATAAGTGTGATCAAACGAAGATTAAAGAATCCAAGTTCAAAAGCATCAAGCTTATATTATTCATGTCAAAAGTTCATTTAAAAGTCAAGTTTGATCCATAATAATCATGTAGCTCCTAACCAAACATGTTAGTCTACTCAACAATCATAATAACAACACATATAACAATCATGATAAATCCCACATTCATATTATCAAAGGATAGAAACATGTTTTTATCAAATTCCAAGAGTAGAGGTTCCAAATCTTACAATGTCTCCCAAGAATAAAGTAACAATTGACTATAGTAACACTAGCAACTCTAATTTCCTAAGATTTTACTTCCTTCTGTACCCGGAAAGTGATAAAGGTGATGGTTAACCTTCAAAAATCTCCTTAGAACTACTAAAACAACTTAGAATTGATGATTGATGATTGAAAGATGAGAATGTGATGATTTGCTCCAAAATTCATGTCCTATTTATAGCTGAGGATGGGTCATCAGTTGCTGAATTAGGGGGAGTGAAGAGTTGCATAATCATTGCAATCATTTATGATTCGGGAGTAACTGTCAATAAAGTGCGCCAGGCTTCAGAAATTGTGCGCCGCACTTAATGTTTAATTAAATGACATTCATTTCGTTTAGAAGTACGCCACACAAAATAGATTGTGCGCCACACTTTTTCCTTGTTCATTAACTCCTTCTTGGATTCTCTTCTAGATTCTTCTTGTAACGACCGTTAGTGCAATAAACTGGATTTCTTTGCATCGTTAGTCCCTTATGTCACTTTTGGTCTTGAAATGAATATTACACAACAAACAAGCAAACTTTGCAATATTTCATGCGTTAACATATATATTTGATGTATTTTCGAGGGATATTTTATGTATATTTGGAGCGTTATCAGTGTAACATAGACATTGGGTTACGCCGTAAACTTATTATTGCCTATGATATGGAAATTCTAGTCACCATTACGGCTTAACATGGAAAAATGGTTATACCGTAACTTATTTAAGCTTGAAATATGGAAACCCGCGTCAAGGACTTTACGGTGTAACACCCTAAATAGTTACGCCGTAAAGTATTCGATGACTATAAATAGAGGCCTCATTTAGACACTTCGACATCATTCACTCCACAGCTATCTCAAGGGGCGATCAAGGCTTCTATACCTCAAAGAATTCCACCAGTAGTCCAAGGGAGATCACATTACATGTACTTTTAGTAGTTAATCGTTTATAACGACTACTGTAAGGATTATGAGTTTTTCATCAATGATTACCTTTATTAATTCTTGCTTTGTTATTGCTATGAACGGCTAAGCACTCTAAGTGCTGGCCTAGTTATGTAGTTACTATCGTTATAATGTTTGTTTCCTGTTAGATTACGGTTTCATTAGATATTCCTTGATTGTCATGTAACACTGGGTTTTGGTAATATTGCGGGTGGTTTGGATCATGTTAGTCCTGTCATTAGACTACCAATTGAACATGGGATTAGCAGGGTACTAGGGTAGGTTTGGAACCCTATACCTAGTGTAGGAACTAACCAAGTTACCGCCTTTATCACCTAATATATTTAAAAAGCACAGGAACTCTTTTAGAGGGGGTTAATAATCTGCATAGGTTATTAGATAAGTTTTAGGGATAGTTAGGATTAATCATTGTAACGTGGTTACCCTACCTTCTAGATGATTTGGAGGATTCAGGATCGCAGGAAGCATAGGGCAGACTAAATATATCCATTCCGGTCTGTCGACTTTAGAAACCACTAATGGAACCATAATTTAACATTGCACCGGAAAACATAGTTCTAACGATAGTAATGAAATGACTAGGATAGCACGTCTTTCTCCCTGATTACTTCTACTATTTTAATTTTTGCATTTTACTTTCTTGTTAATTTCAAAAACAAATCTTAAATCATTTTCTAAAATGTGACATTTGAAATTAAAACTGGTATAAACTTAGCTCTTGGGACGACCTCAGATTTACCATTTCTATACTCCCTATGATCGGGTTCTTTGCTCGTTAGTGCGTTGTTAGGTAGATCGAGTTTTATAAATTTAAAGCTTTGTTGATCCCACGCCTTGATCGATTCTTTACGTTGTAAAGTGTTTGTTACCTTGAATGAATCCAAAATAACAATGGTTGAGACGTTGTTTGTAGATTCCGCATACACTTTGATATACAAACAAAGTCTCAACCATTGTTATTTTGGATTCATCCAAGGTAACAAACACTTTACAACGTAAAGAATCGATCAAGGCGTGGGATCAACACACCTCCTCCATTCTAGAACTAGGTAAATCATATATGATTCTGTGTAAAATAATGTGTTTTGTTAAATCATTGTGATGTGTTTTGTTGAATGTGATGTGTTTTGTTAAAAGATTCTGAATATTTTGTTTGTTAGATGATTTTGAATATTTTGAATATTATGGAGAATCATATATGATTTTTCATGAATCATATATGATTCTTGTGAATCATATATGATTCTTGTGAATCATATATGATTCTTGTGAATCATATATGATTCATGCTAGTAAGTATAGTTGTATTCCATGATGAATTACGCTCCAAACAACACGAGTCTGTTATGTATAGTATGCAGTGGCAACGATGTTAGTTTGGTCTATTCTCGTATCGCTTATGGTACGTCATACTTGTAAAATGAAAGAGGGTGTACTATTGGGAGAAGAGTCTGCATATTGCCTGATCTTTTTATGGCATGCTTCTTTCTACAGTTCCTTATTGCGGTTGTGCTAGCGATGTTCCCGCCCTACCTTAAAGTATTTCTAGTAGGGCATACTGGCAATCATTTATGGGCACTCTATTCTCTTCATTCTACTCCCTCTACTCTCTTTACGGGGTAATACTTTCATTCTAATTAAACTTTTAAAGACATTGATTTTTAGATATTGATACTAATAATTGTTTGTAGAAACTAAAGGCGTGGAATTTACAGGCACTACAAGTGTGGCTTCAGTAAGTAGTTGCAACAAAGGATTCTTCATTTAAACAGAAGCACCTATGATTTTGTTGAATGTGATGTATTTTGTTAAATCATTTATGGAATATTCTTTGTTTTGTAAACAAAATCATAGGTGCTTCTGTTTAAATGGAGAATCATATATGATTCATGTGAATCATATATGATTCTGTAACAGCAAGGATTGTTGCACCTGCTGAAAAAGAAGCAGGAACTGCTGCTACTGCTACCAAACAAGAAGCGAGAAACACCGATATGGAACAATTAACTACATATTCTTAAATACTTTTGCGTTTTCCAAATCATACTTTGTTTAGATTTGTTTTTTCTTTATTTTTCTACATTGGTAACAAATGTTATTGATGGAGTGTTTAGGCATGTCCAACACTTTAGTATGTTTTTTGCTTGGGTATGTCCATTGCCTGCATTTTTGTTAAGAATCATATATGATTCCGAAATCACATCTAAGTCTACTGGTACAGGTTTTATATATGAGTCTACGGAACAAGTAACTATTGTTGGAAAAGTACTTTGAAGATCTAAATTGAATTACTTTATGTTTAATGCTCTAGCAGATTTGGTATTTTAAAGTGTTTTGTAGAATCATTATATATATTGTTCTTGTAGAATCATATATATACGGTTCTTGTAGAATCATATATGACTCATGGATGAATCATATATGATTCATGGATGAATCATATATGATTCATAGATGAATCATATTCGATTCATGGATGAATCATATTCGATTCATGGATGAATCATATTCGATTCATGGATGAATCATATTCGATTCATCGGCGACCTCTACTTCTAAATAGATCGGGCTCCACCAACCAGACACCTTCTTCATGGTGACCTCCCTTACCAGTTACCTTCTTCTGGTGACCACCACGACCAGCCACCTTCTTCCGTCGACCTCCCCGACCAGCCACCTCCTCTTTCTAGAACTAGGTAAATCATATATGATTCTGTGTAAAATAATGTGTTTTATTAAATCATT
>BQNB010069870.1:3881-33336 GCA_026074375.1 Tanacetum coccineum
CTTTGAAAAGATAGGGATTTTCCCAAAAATAGTTTTTAAAGTCAGAGAATAATTTATATTTTTGTTGGTACATCAACCCCTAGGTATAATATCACATACCAAATAGTTTGCAAAGTCTGCGAACAATGGTATGTCTCTGGTGGTTATTTCCATAAGAGTTTCTTCAGGAAAGTTATCGTCGACATCACTATAGTCATTTGTCTCATCATTTTCAATACGAGATAAGTGGTCGACGACAACATTTTTTGTACCCTTTTTGTCTTTTATTTCGATATCAAATTCTTGCAATAGCAGTATCCAACGTATAAGACATGGCTTTGCATCTTGCTTTTTGAATAGATGTCTTAGGGCTGAGTGATCGGTGTATACAATCATTTTGGATAATACCAGATAGGGTCAGAATTTGTCAAATGCAAAGACTATAGCCATGAATTCTTTTTTAGTAACAGTGTATTTTTCCTGAGCTACATTAAAGGTTTTGCTTGCAAAATAGATAGGGTGAAAGTGTTTTCCATCTTTTTGACCTAAGACTACTCTAACCGCGAATTCACTTGCACCACACACAAGCTCAAATGGAATATTCCAATTAGGACTCACGATCATAGGAGTACATGTGATTTTTTCTTTTAATGAATTGAATGCTTTGTGACATTTATCATTGAATTCGAATAGAGTTTCTTTTTCAAGCAACTTGGTTAGAGGATGGGCAATTTTTGAGAAGTCTTTAATGAAACATCTTAGAAACCGGCATGTCCTAGAAAAGTTCTAATGCCTTTGACATTAGTAGGTGGTAGAGATTATGTTGATTTTAGCTTTGTCAACTTCTAGGCCTACTCCGGACACATTGTATCCAAGAACAATTCCTTCTTTAACCATGAAGTGACATTTTTCCCAGTTAAGGATAAGATTTGCATCCTTGCAACGTTGAAGCATTTTATCGAGGTTATTTAGACAATTATCGAATGAGTTTCCAAAGACAGAGAAGTCGTTCATGAATACTTCCACGGATTCTTCGATCATGTTATAAAAGATAGCCAACATGCACCTTTAGAAAGTAGTGGGAGCATTACATAAACCAAAAGGAATTCGCTTGTAAGCGTATGTTCCGAAAGGACATGTGAACGTTGTTTTTTCTTGATCCATAGGATCGATCGGGATTTGGAAATATCCAGATAACCATCAAGGAAACAGAAATATTTATTTTTTACGAGTCTTTCTACCATTTGATCCATGAATGGGAACGGAATGTGGTCTTTTACGGTTGCTTCATTGAGTTTACGATAATTGATGCATACTCGCCAACCCGTAATGGTTCTTGCTGGGACAAGTTTATCTTTTTCGTTTGTTACTATTGTAATACCACCTTTCTTGGGTACACAATGGATAGGGCTTACCCAAGGGCTATCGATGATTGGATAAATAATACCAGTATCAAAAAGTTTAACGATTTCCTTTTTTACGACTTCTTGCATTTTTGGATTTAATCATCTTTGTTTTTGGACAACTGCCTTTTTGTCATCTAAAAGTTGTATTTTATGTTTACAAAAAGACGGACAGATTCCAGTAACGTCTGTGGTTTTCCAAGCAAAGGCTTGCTTGTGTCTTTTTAAAACAGAGATGAGCTTATTTTTGCTTTGTTCAGAGAGCTGAGATGATGTGATTACAGGAAGAAAAGAGGGTTCGTCCAAGAATACATATTCTAGGTGATCAGAACGAGGTTTTAGCTCGAGATCCGAAGGAGGTTCTTTAAGAGATGTCTTGATTTTATAATCGGTGTTAAAGGTAATTTTTTCGAATATTGGTTCTTCTTCATCGGATTCAGGTTCAGTGTCTTCTTTGATATTCATAGCCATGAATTTATCAAATTCAGCAAAGAGTTTTTCTTTGATGATATTTCCCTCAATGGAATGAAGGATTTCACTCCCTTCATCGAGAAGAGCATCGAAATCTTCTTCTAAGGTTTCATTGATAACATCAATGCTAAAACATGTATCATCATTTGAATAGGAGTGTTCCATTGCAAAATCGAATGAAAAGGTCATACATTCAGAACCAACTCCAAGATTGAGTTGTGTTTGTTTTACTCGAATTACTGCATCTACAGTATGGAGAAAAGGTCTCTCTAAGATAAGAGGAACTTTATAGTCTTCTTCCATTTGGAGAATAACAAAATCCACAAGAAAAGTGAATTTGCCACCTTCAACGAGCATATTCTTAGCTATTCCAATAGGATATTGGAATGATCGGTCGACTAATCTTACACTCATTTTAGTTGGTTTGAGAGTTTCAAGAGATAGTTTTGCATATAGAGAATATGGCATGAGATTAATGCTAGCACCAAGGTCGGCCAAAGCATTACATGAGAAAGTTTTGCTGAAGGTACAAGGAATAAGGAAACTTCTGAGGTCTCCGAGTTTAGGTGGAACTTTGTTTTGGATCATAGCAGAACTTTCATCGCTAAGGAAAGCGGATGAGATTTGTTCGAGTTTGTGCTTGTTGCTAACGAGTTCTTTGAGAAATTTGCCATAATTTGGCATTCCTGCTAAGACATCGACAATAGGTTTCCATTGATTGCATAGCTCGAATCTAATCACACGGAATTTACATTATTGGCTTTCGTTTTTCTTTTTGAAGGGTTGAGGGATATGGATTTTATTGATTTGTAAGGTATTGGTATTGGGGTTTCTATGATCGGTTTTATATTGGATTTGGGTTGGGGTGTAGACTCTTCTTCTTCATCACTATTGAAATTGATAGGAGTTTCAAAATCATTTTGTTGATCATTTGGGTTGGTAGGTGGATCATAAGATTTACCACTCTGTGTAAATACAACATTTGCATGCTCGTTTCGAGCTTGCGGTGGTTGAAATGGTTTAGATGAGCTACCTTTTGGGTTTAGTTGGGTGCTACTAGGAAGAGATCCAGAAGGTCGACCAGATTGATTGTCAGCAAGTCTGTCGAATTTTGCTTCTAAATTTTGGATTGAGGCTTGATGATTTTTAGTTGTTGTTTCGAGTTTAGTTTTGAGATCCATAAACGTATATTTGACAAAAGAGTTGGTTGATTGTTGAGTTTTTATGAATTCACTTAACTGTCTTTGAAGGTCTGGTTTATCATCATAATTGAATCGATAGTTGTCTTGTGTATAATCGTTTCTTCTTCTTGAACGCCAATTATCGCGATTTGAGTCACGGTCGCGGTAATCATTGTAAAAATGTGTATGACGGAAAGTTTGCATGAATTTTGCTTCTTCTTCATGAGACATTGATGTATCATCATCGTTACAATCTGAGTTAGAGTTATTTGAACGAGATTGAAGTTCTTTATACTGAGCATCCATTTTTATGGTCGTGGCTTCCATTTGGGCCATAAGTTTGTCAGTACAGAATTACTGCTACCTTCATCGATGAAAGAAACAGTTTTCTTGAGAGAATATTTTGTTTTTTGGTTTTTAGCCCAATCAAGCTTGAGTAAGACTTTGTCTTCGAGAAGTTGATAAGCTTGGTTTGGTGTTTTATAGTGGAAAATACCACCAGCTGTGAAATTAAGAACTTCTTGAGTTATTTTTTGAGGCCGTGATAAAAGATTTTTATGATATTGCCTTTGGATAGATTGTGACCATGGCAATTTCTGAGCATTTTTTTCATACAAAGCCAAACATCGAATAAAGTTTCATTTTCATGTTGGGAGAAGGCTCAGATTTCTCTGAGGAGTCGATCAAATGAAGTTGGGGGAAAGAATCGGCTAATAAAGGCGGTGCGAAGTTCATTCCATGTTTTGATAGTTCATTCGTTGAGTTCATCCAGCCAGGTTTTTGCTTCACCCGTGAGTGATAGGGGAAACATCATTAGGCGGGCGGCTTCATTTTCGGTGTCTCTGTATTTAAACATGTCACATATTCTGAGGAATTCGTAAATGTGTAGGTGTGGATCAGTTTTAATTCTACCATCAAATTGGTTTCCTTTGACGAGAGTCAAGTGGTTACCCTTAATGGCGAATTCATTTACGGTTTCAGGAATGATGATTGCGGAACCGAGAGTCAGAGCGAAAACACGGTCAGCAGACCACATGGGTTCATCATCCATTGGGTTGTAATTTTCAAGAATATCAAGAAAGTGACGGAAATAATTGATATCAAGGATGGGTAGGTAGACAATTCTTGGTTGTGTGGGTCGTTCATTTCTTTGTTCGAATGGAACTTTTCTGTTTGGTAGACGGAGTCTACGATTCAGGGTTCGTACCTGTTCATCTAGAGGTTCGACAAGTTTAGAATTAGACGCGCGTGTATGCATCCAAGGTGAACTGTTGGATGTTTTAGAGAACGTTTTCAGGGAAAAAACGTTTGACTGCAGAAAGTGCAGTGCACTTTCTGCAACGATGGTTACATAAAGTAGGCAGATTGGAAAAAAAATGATTAAAATTTGTTTTAAATTAACAAGAACTGATTATAGTACAGTTTAAAATCCTCAGCAACGACGCCAAAAACTTTCATGTGTTTCAAAAGCTTTAAATTTATAAGACTAGAATTACTGATTATTAAATGAAAACACACGGGTAAAGTATAACCCACGTATGTAGTATAATATTTCAGGTAAGACCAGGTCATCCATAGGGATTTGATTATATTCTTATAATCGCAAGTTTTAAGACAAAACTTAATGACTTTTTCCAGATGAGATATGATTGATGATGATTCAATAATAAAGAAGTAAGACTACTCGGATAGTTTCATATAATTCCTAAGCAATGGTAATGATTACGATCTTCGATTTTAAGACTTAACTCACAAAAAGGTTTTTTCGTCAAAAAACGTTTTCACAAATTAACTTGTTTTAACTTAAGACTTATATCGGCTAAATTAATCAGACGTGTCACGCAAATAATTAAGATACTATTATATCAAATCTGTTTTGTGTATCAATTAACGTAAGCGGATTTCTTCAACCAAACGATAAAGACTGTAGACAAATCTTTAAAACTATATAACACACAACGGGTCTTCCGACCTATACCGTTATGTGTATACAATCAAAGTTGATGAACAAAGTTAATAAGATAAGACACGATAGGATTTCAACACAAGCTTAAGATTAACAAGATCGTAATAACACCAAATGCTTATTTTTTATATTAACATCACCGAGTAGTCATGAGAGATTTAGCCTCTCATGGCTACAGAGTTCATAATAATAAAGTGAAATAGGGAAATAAGATACATACGAGATTTGGATGGGTTGAGGATCACAAAAAACCAGATTACGAGTATTGAATCTTTTTAAACCAAATTATACTTAAATACTATATAAACCGTCTTCGTCTTCGCTGGAATTTATGCTTAAACCCAGAGATTGACAAAACGTTTTTGTGTGTGCTGTATGTAGTAGAGATGATGTCTTGGAAGTATGAATTTCCCCTCTATTTATAGGCTGGGTGAGGCCTGACGTGCGGCACACAAAATAATATGTGTGGCATACTTCAGCCTAAGTCGGCTAAATCTTCATTAATGCATATAGCAAGTGCGGCGCACATTCTGGAAAAACCGGTGCACATTGTGTATTAACATTGATTTTGTTGGTAAGTACGACGCACAATCATATAAGTGCGGCACACTTCTTCAATTTTTGGAATTTATTATTTCTTTTCTTCTAACTTTGCTTCCAATGAGTGTAAACACTTGTAATTCGAACATTTTGAGCTCGAACAGTCTTCATGTGAACCTACATATATTTTATGCTATTAAGTATCAAAAGTTCACGAGAAATGATGAAATATATACAAATAACGCCACCTAAAACATGTATAATTAAGACATTATCAGTGTTGCAGGAATCTGGGAATGCAGGATGTTTTTGTAGGAGAATTGGTAGGCAAAGAAAAAGGGAGGAGTCATTGTCAGGCAAAGAAAAGTAAAGGCAAGTCAAGACTGAGGGAGGATGTTAAATAATGCAATCATGGACTTGCATAACTTCATGGACTTATAGTGGCAAGTGTTCAAAGTTGGTTTTAGCTGCAAAGGGAAGTTTTAGCTGGATATGTCAAGTTCTAAAGATGAAGGCCCTAGATGTAACTTTGTGCTTTATATAAACATAAGTTATCATCTAGAGAACTTTAGTCTTCCAGCGTTTTTTCTCTCTTGTTTTCCATATCTCTTTGATTCATTCTTGTTTTATTGTTTACGTTATCAACTCTGATAATATGATAGAGTTAGTATTAAAGATCAATACATTTTGATCTTGTTTGAGTGTTGAGTGTTTTGTAGTGAGGTTCATTAGCATCCACCTAGTGGGGACTAATCCTTGTCTTTTGTATTGTCTGGTTAACACCCGTTTGGGGATTAACCTTCTTGTATTACTCATTAATAAAATAGCACAATGGGAGGTTGGTTGAGTGCAAATCTGTTGTTCTTGGTTGTACTTGATAAAGACTACAACAATTATCAATCGTTGATTACCTTTTGAGTTCATCATTTCTAGCAGATCAACTAATGTGATGGTGGAATTTCAAGTTGGATATTAGATTCTTGTTAAAATTAATTGTTTATTTTTATAAATATGGGTAATTAATTTTTTAAGAGATTAGATTATTAAAAATACTAATATTGGACTTTGCAAGTTCTTTTAATGTATTAATGCAATGTATACCGTAAACAATGGTTTGTTCTTTATTTGTTAAAGATAAACCGTGTCTATTTTTCTTAGGAAAATAAGACTAATTCTTATACTTTCTTCTTGCGAAAAAGTTATAATAGGAACGATATCATTATCCTAAATTCTAATCGAACTCATACCAAACTTACATGTTAAGTTAAATTGCACTTCTTATTCTTTAAAGTTGGCTTCAATACCCTTCTTCGGTTTTGAAATCTTTGAATCATGATAAGAAACTTAGATAACTAAAGAGCTTGTGTCTATAGCTACCAAATAAAATATCTTGTTGTAATCAAGACATATTTATGATATTTGATTGGAAGACTGAAATATCATCGCAAAACTGGAAAAGGCGATAACTAGAGAACTCGTGTATATAGTTGTTTCCTTAACCTTGTAAAAGGCTCTACACATCCTTATGGTAAAGTGAGTGGATAAATAGCTTAGATGGCTAGTCCATCATCTATAGAACTTGAACACACTTCCTTGGATATGTAAGTACTTGCTTACTAGTTCATGCGACTCACATTAGCAATAATGTGTAGACATCAAGGAATTGGAAAGATAAATTGAAAATTACTCTCTCTAGTGAAAGAACACTCACAATGTTGTCGGATCTAGTAAGAGCAATGCATTTTATAAACAAAAATGACAAACTTGCAATGTTGTCAAATTCAGTGGGAGCTATGAGTTGTTTACCTCATAGGCATATTACTTTATTTCTGGCTTGGCTTGAAATAATAAATTATTTTCCAAGTTTGAAACATCTTTATTTAGTAAAGAATCACCGTGTATTATTTTATGATAACTTGTTTCCTTTGAGATGTCGCTTCCATTTTATGTTATCTACAAGATAGTTATGCACGATTCCTTATTAATCGATGGAGTTCTATATACACTAGTTGTGTTAATATGCTTTGAGCTTGACTTGATTCATATTTTATCTATGACACCGCCATATTATCGATACAAACAAACTAACTAGTGTGGTATTTTATGCAAAGAAGTTGTACCCTACACAAGTGGGAGAAATCTTAATTGTATGCAAGGAACAACTTAGAACAATATGACTAATGGTTTTTCTTGAATGCAAAGTAAGAAAACTATCACTCTACTAGGACTCCTACACATTTAATGTATGTAGCCTTATTAAGAAAATGTGTCAAGATAAACAGGTAAGCTACATGATTATGGTTTTTTGAAAAATAAAAGACATGAAGGTTGAAATTAACTTGAAATTACTAATGAGGCCATAAGTCGGCACTCATTTTTTACTTTAGTTTAATAATTCTTATGTCTTCTTGTTAAGATATGGACATTAAGTCCTTTACTTGTGAAAAGACTTATAACGTAAAGTAAAAAAGTTAACTTGTCATGTGTTCTTGTTAAGACATGTACATGAAGTCATTGACTTGGTCAAAGACTTAAAAAGAATAGTAAAGTATTGGATGTTTATGTCTACTTATTAGTACATACACTTTAAGTCGTTGCTTGATCAAAGACTCCAACCTAGAAGATTAATTAAGATATTATTCTAGTAATATATTATGTCTTGATTGAAGTTCTAAATTTGTTAAAATCTCTTGGAGATTATTATTAACAAATGCCTAGAACTGTTAAGTGTATTTTGTTGGATACCCAAAGGAAATGATGGGATGCCACTTCTACAATCCACACAAGAACAAAGTTTGTGTTGCTCGTTATGCTAAGTTGTTTGTGAATAGTCTCAAAATTACAAAAAAACAGTGGGAGTATCACTTTGCATGAAGCAAGTGAGAGTAATGTAGGTCTTGAATTACTTCAAGAAGAAGATACACAAATCTTCTAAACGCACTAGCGAATGTCATACTAAGGCTAAACATGAAAATGTTAAACCTTAGAATGATTTTACTCATATTCATAGATATGCAAGGATACCTCATAATATGTTTCTATATCAATGTTGAGGATTATGAGTTAGAGGATCATGATGAACAAGCTAACTTTAGGAAATGCATTGTTAGATCTTGGATCTAATGAATGACTCAAAACCTATGAATATTAAGATGCCGTCTAAAAGTAGATAATCATATTCTTAAAATTTGATTGATTTTTAACCTATCGGTTTGACGATGAGGTTTAAAATGTTTCTTTAAGAAAATACTCATACGGACAATAATATATACATATTTATTGCACGTCAAATGACATAATTTTACCTCATCACCAAGGACATGAATAGAAACTTCTTCATTTATGAACTTTAAATATATAAAGATGATTAAGTTGTCATACTTGTTTTCTTGGAAAGAAATATGAAAAAGTGGATTTCAAGAACTCTTTATTAAATGATCACCTTGCGGGGACGATGTGTAATTAAAAGAGGTTTTATGAATCAAATATAATCTTTACGAGTATACAAAAATGCTAGAATCTAAGTATGGATTAAGAGCACGCATCTATTAAGTAGAATCTTAAGTTTAATTGTTAAATCAATCACTTGTTGAATTTTTTTTAATTATAAATAAGATAGCTCATGATTACATCTGAAAGCTAGTGGGAGTATTTTATTTTATTTTTCTAATATCCAATACGTTCTTAAACATATTAGAAATAATTTTTCATCTAAGTAAGACTTTTTCCCTTAAATTGAAATAGAGCTTCTTGTAAGAATTTTAGGAAATAAAACATGCAACCTTGGTATAATATGTTTGATACATTAAACATATGTGGTGAATTAAGTCTGAATGCAATATGAAATATCATTGAGTGAAACTCGAATGATCTGTCTCAATTGGTGAGATTGGACACATAAATGGAAGCCTTAAGTCCCACTAATGGATTCATTATGTACATCATATTGTATATGGGATTAGTTGTATCATTTGCATGAGTGTAAGATGATTTGAAATCATTGGAATCTAATTGAAAGATATTAGAAGGAACATTCTGGTTAATGTTTGGATTAGAAATTCATTCCTAAATGATGAGACTATGGATATACATTGCGATAATCACAGTGAAATCATTATAGTCAAACAAACCTTGGGTTTAAGTGAGATCCAAACATTATCAAAGCAGTGCTTGTCGTTTACGGTAGTTTAGCATAGTGTTGTTTGTATACACTAATGCTTGTTTTTATTGAGATGATACTCAATCCTAGTATTGGAAAGTTTTCATCATGAATGATGACATTGCTAACTACACATGCTTGGTTTAAAAGTAGAGTTGCATTAATACATTAAAAGAATAAGAATACTTTACACTTTGGAAACTGTTGAGATGACTATCTCCAGTAGGATGTTTTTACCTATGCCATACATCTTATGGAATGTAGTGTGACTAGATTCATACTTGTAGTCAAGTTCACAGATATAAAATAACAATCATCATATTATTCAAAGAATCTTACTATTTGTAATTTTTTTAAAATAAGTATTCTTAAAGTTCCACAAGATCATAACCTAGTTGATTTGTTCATGAAACCTATGCCTTATCATCAATTGAGATTGTTGTGAATAAGACACTAGTGTTCAACTAGGATCATCATGCACTGATCTTATTTGGTATTTGGATAATGGAACTGTAAGCACTTGTATTAAGTAATGAATTGATATACTTGGTATAATCGTTTTTATTTATACTATTGTGTTCTATATTTGCATGTTTAAATCCTTGAATAAATTTATTTTTTATAAACAATATCCATTGTCAGTTAACAATATGAGAATGTTATTAAGTTAAGACAAATGTGAGGGTTGGTTATATTCTGTTAAATATGTAAAGATGATTCTGCTAAGCTCATATGTTATTAAATGTGGTTGAATATTGGATACCCCACCATGTGTAAATCACTTTATGGATTGGCGCCATTAAGTGAGTTACACATATGGTAGAGTTTATACTGGTAGAGTTTATACTCGTCCTCAAACTTGAGACACAAGCATGTTTTGCCTGTATGGATTACATTTCTTAATTCTAGTCAACCGCTATCCTGAATAAGGTATTTATAAAGACTACTCTCAAAAATCTTATGAAGCATATGAAAAATACTTGTAGTCAAAATAAATTTTTTTCCTCCAGGAATTTGGGAGTTAGATACATATTGGGCCCCTCATTGGGTTGATAAAATGTTTGTTTGGCCGTGCCCAAAGTGTAGTTAAGAGGATTCTTTTTACATTTGGTAATCTAGATCAATACATAAACGAGAAACAGAATCGTTAAATTATGGGATTGACATTGATCCATATCCATATTTAACACCGTATCTGAAACAAAAGGATGAATTAACTAAACCATTAAGGTTGTGATGTTAAATGAAACCATACTCAGGTATTTTTGGAAGCATTGATGATGTTGCTAGACTATTCGTCAATGTTAGTGTGTTATATTCTATGATAATGACATTCGCAAGTAGGAGCTGTTGAGAAGTGCTCATGTCATACGGATATTTATACGATTAGAAATACGTGAGCCTACGGGGTCACACACATATACACATGGATAGTACTATTATAAATAAATAATATATATATATATATATATATATATCTATATATATATATATATATATATATATATATATATATATATATATATATATAATAATAATAATATAAGTGTATATTTATTATATATATATTTAATACTCTAACGATTATACCTAACGGTCATTAATTATTTGTGTTACGAATAATTAACCGTTAACCCCGTTAATTAATATGCAAATGTACATATTTAATTAAATAGTCAAAAAGTCAAAACCCGCGGGGTGTTTGTGGACATATGGGGGCCGGCTTATAGAGGAGAAAAGATAGGGATCATTTGTGTCAAGATTAGGTAGCTTTTTTTCCAAAGCTATGTAACCTTAATCCTAACACTATATATAGGGTTCCTAAACCTCATTATTCATCCCATTCTCTCTTTTCTCTTCTCTTGTGCCGATAAAAGGAGTCTCCACAAAGGGAATCCGAAGTTTGGTATTCTAGTATATCGGGTACGTGGTATTCGATAATCGTTAGTTCTGGAACTAGCATTTGGGTAATATCGGGTGACGTGCAGTGTGGATACACGTAGAGGTTACTTACTTTAGTAACTCTAAGGGTTTCGAGTTCGCATGGTTTAATACATGTGCGTATTTAGAAGAAGCTCCAGTTCTTCGTTAGCTTAATTGCTAAAAGGTACGACTTTCCTTTTATGTTTTATGTTAATTATATATGTTATATGTTTTCCTTTCCACTGCGTTTACTTGTGTATTATTAGTGTATTAATATAGTATTAGATCACCAATTCCAACAAAAAGGCCATCACAAATCACACACAACAACAGACTACATAAAGCCTAAAAAAATCGGCAAACATGAACTAATAACAAACCGCAACTATTTTATTGGCTCATGTCTTAGGCATATTCGGATTCAACTTACATACAACATATAAAGACAACAATCAAAACCACATATTAAGGTTGTAAAGGTCATCGTAAATCACACACAACAACAAACCACACAAAGCAAAAACAATGGGCATGCATGAACTAATATGAAACTGCAAATGTTTTATTAGCTCATATGTTAGGCAATAGGCTAATATCAAACCGCAACTGTTTTATTGGCTCATGTCTTAGACATATTAGGATACAATTTACACACAACATATAATATCAAATAGACAACACAAAGTAAATCACGCACAACAACAAACTACACAAAGAAAAAAATATGGCATGCATGAACTAATATGAAACCGCAAATGCTTTATTGGCTCATATCTTAGGCATATTAGGGTTAATTGACTCTGAACACCCAAATAAAAGCACCACTCTATTAATCTAATTACAGCAAACAAATACCATGATTCTATTCATCCAATAACAACAAAAGAATAAAAAAACCACCCGAACACCATAGGCAAACGAATTAATAAAAATCCAATCAAAATTCTATGTCACTCTCCATACCACCAAAACTACTAAACAACCACTTCCACATCAAATCTAACCTACATCACCATGTATATAATGCTTTGACATTGTTTGTAACGAAGATGTGGTTGTAACGGACCCCAAAGTTAGAGAGAACAACCAAAGGAGAAAGAAATAAAACATAAAAAGAAATGAGAGGTGCATGCAGTTTAACATCATGAGCATGTGACACCAAACCCAAGTTGTAGACACGTATATGCTCAAGAAGCCACATATATGCTCCCGCCTAGTTTCTATATGTCACACCCCGTCAGCGGCGGAAACACGGGAATGCGACATAATGATTCACATTTGTGACATCCGTCAACTTTGAGGTCAGTGACCGAAAGCAAATGTATGATATTTTACTCTCTTAATTATTTATAGAGTCACTTTTATGTGGTCATACTATTTTTAGCATTTAACGCTTGTTTTTTTCTAGGAACCCTCGTTATACGAACTCACCTTTGACCTAACGATCCTAGTTAACGGTCCTAACGACCAACGATATGCTTAAATAACATTATAACAATGTCAAAACACATGGAAAAACAGTGCACTTAGGTCAATGCACTTTTTATAACTTGCAAGTTTCCCAGTAAACACGATATTTCGTAAATTTTTACGTTTTTCCACTTACGCTTCTTATAACGGACTTAAAACACTTCAATATGACCTAAGTGTATAAATTCAATCTTAACAAACATTATTTACCACATTTTACATTTAACCTACAATAAACTACAAATTATACACATAACTACACCTTTTTACATAAAAACTTATACATTTAACTTAAAAAATATACCTACACTAAATAAATACCAACAAAATAATAATAAACATCAAAAATAAATTTTAACCCTCTCTTGGATGCCCCAAAATCGGCCACCCCATACCATGTGCATACTCCATCTTATTTTTCCAAGAAAACTCATAATACCACTTTACTTCCCTACGTTTTTACTTCTCCATACACTTTCAAATCTCACACACTTCTCCCTCAATTATTTATCTCTCTCTAAATCTTAGATCTCTCTTCATCTCTTCCTAAAAAATCCGGCCACCCTATGACCACCACAAACCACCACTCAAAATCTTGATTAAACACAAGAAAAACACTCAAAAAGAGCTTATTTCATCACCCTCCACAAGTCGCTTGGTTCGTTTTTCATTCAAAGCACCATTTGGGAAGGATAAACCATCTCAGATCACCCTTCATCTTACTATTTCTTGGGAGTCTTCAAGGTATAACATGGGCGTGAGATGATTCGGGTGCATCTCATGCCTCAAAACCGGTTATTTTGTCTTGAAAACCTAGGTTTAGGTATGTTCTTGGTAATAATAAGTAAAATGAATAAGCTACTGTAAAAGTGGTGTTAGAACATCCTAAATATGATGGTAAAATAATTGTGGGTCAAGTTGGGTAATTTGGAAGCCTCTATGATAAAACTAGTAGTGAAAATAGACGTAAAAACCTTGATTTTATGGTAGATCGGAGGTTGTTTGGAACATGCAATAACTTAATCTTTTTCTAAAGGTAACTACTGATTTGAAAACTTAAATAGGTTCTTGGAATACTAGTCATATGATTATAAAAGTTATACAAGTGGTTTGATGATTTGAGTGATAAAACTAGTGGTAGAATGGGGCGTAAAATCATGATTTTAAACTATATCGGGTATGGATTTGTATATGTTATGGGTCAAATCTTTCCATGATTACCCACTGATATTTTTGGATTAAATTGATATTAAGACTTGTATAATATGATTTTGGGAGTTGAATGGGTCGTTTTTGCATTTTGCGTTAGTGGTTTGACTTGTTTTAGTCAAAGTTATTTTTCAATCAGCTCCTTTTTTATTTTTAGGTCATATTTATTGGAGCATAAGTAGATGATAAATAAACATTTTGACATGATTCAAGAGCCTAGAATCAAGTGCTTTGAGTCTAGTTTCCAGAAATATAATATTTTTAAAAATATAAGGTCGTTTGGTTAGTCAAAGTTGCAAAATGGTGAAAGGTGTCAAAACTGCCCAAAAATCTCTTTTTAACCCTTGTACTAAAATGATCATAAATCATAAACCACAAAGAATCTATAATTGAAACTGATATGAGAGACACTTGTATGGGTTTTTTAGAGTCTCACATTGGTCTAACTCATATAACCTTGATTTAGACCCTCTGATAATTAAAATATTGAGTATGACAGATTTGGCGCATTTTTGGAGTCGGGTATAAATGGTCGAGTATAAATCCTTACTAAATTTTGGGAAAATTCATGGACACACCTAAAGCATGGAATTTTAACCTGTAGAAGTAGCTTGACCAGAAGCTTTGGTTAACTTGGTCAAATAAATACTTAAAGTGCCGGGAAATTTGGGTTAAATTGTTGTAATTGCGTTTTATGATAAAAGTGACTTTGGAAACAAATGAACCTTAATATTGTCTGAGCATATCGTATAGGATCTAATTACGTATATTTAATTTCCTTAGGTTGCGAGTAGAAGGTTGCGTATTCGTTTGGGTTGCCTACTTAGTGTGGTTTGCCGAGAAGTCCTATTATCGTTCTAACTTTTAAGGTGAGTTTCTCACATTTCCCTTTTACATGTTTTAAATGTTTTGGGGTGGAAAGCATGATGTGTCATTTGTTAAGAAATTACTTTTAAGTAATTAAACTTTTGAGCACAATTGAACTTGAACTTGTTTTGAACATATGGAACTTGATTTGAACTAGTTGAACTTTGGAAACGTGTTGAACTTTAAACTTTGAACTTGATAGAATAAAGATGTTTGAGGCTTGAACCCGCCACTACTTTAACTCAATTTCCCCCGTCAAACGGGATTGAGACTTTAGTACTTATGGATGGCGCTATTAGGAGACTAGCCCCTCCTCACTCCCCGCACAAGGGTGCATAGTACTAAGTGTTTGTGCCACACTATACAACTAGAACTTGAACTTGATTGGATGTTTGGAACGGTTAGGCTGAATACGTTTAAGTAGTGCCTCGCATAATCACTTTAGCATACATATACATTGGTTTTTTTTGGACTCTCAACTTATTTGGAAATTGATTTCGGTTTGGACAACTGTTTTTGATATCTTGCCAATGAGTTGGTAAACTGTTATTGGATGTCTACTCTTTTATAAAACTATATTTGGTGTACAAAATCTTGAGAACTCACCAACTATTTTGATAGTTGACCGTTTTTATCATGCTTTTCAGGTGACATTCCTAAGGTGGAAACTTTGTGTGAATACATTTGATTGTTCAAGATGTCTATTTTCTTCCAAGCTATTGTCTTTTGGGGTGATCCATGTTCGGAAGAAAAAAACCACAATGTTGACTTTTGTACTTTTAAACTTGTACTTTGTAATGTTGTAATTCAGATAACTATCTATTATCTAAAATCATGTATGGTGTTTTATCTATCATCTTGTGTGATGCTTATTAACATGTTACACCTCGCGGTTCCGCCTTGGTGGGGTGTGACAACATTGCACAAGATACAAGTAATACTATCCGAAGTTTACAAAAGATTAATTTACAAAGATTTCATGTTTCAATCTTGATAGGTAAGTCTTAAATTCCAAATCCCCAAGGGTGCACATCTTTAGTCTCCAAAACCATCCATTTACCTTTACCAAAACACACCTGAAAATGATACTAAAAACGTCAACATTAATGTTGGTGAGCTCGTAGGTTTGAAGGAAACCCAATCGATGTGCCAATATCTCAAACAGTTGGACAATTATGCAATCTAACAGTAAATATATGCAAATACAATCAAATCCATGACTTAGCATCCCCGCTAATCATCTACCATGACCTAGCATCCCCGCTAGTCATCAAACCAGTATATACCAATGCTCTTGGGGTCGCAACCCCAAGGTTATACTCACCTAAGGGCCTCTTAATACGAGAGCATTTACATAGGGCAACCTTTCACAAACATAGCAAATCCTGTCTAATCACACCTTGCCATGCACCTCGATGCATGCAATTACAATCATACCACATAATATTCACATAGCAGTCATAAGCACAATAATTGTCCCAAAAACAAAACCGCATTTCGCACAGTTCAGAAAAACAGTTCAAAACACATTTGAGTATCATTTTCACCCAACAGAAAATATTTAAAAAGTGGGGCTATGAGAACTCACCTCGACAGATGATGGTAACCGCACAAATAATCTCCACACAACGCACAAACAATCTCTACACAACGAACCAAATAACCTCTACACAACGAACCAAATAACCTCTACACAACGAACCAAATAACCTCTACACAACAAACCAAATATCTCTACAACGCACAACGGTACCTGGCCATGACCTAACATTAATATCGCCTCATTAACATTTTATACAAAATTGTCTTATTGTACAAGCGTTCGTCTTTACTCACACAAAATCCTCATTCTCTTTACTAAAACCCTCATCCTTACTTCAAAACTCTTATCCCCATTACCAAATCTCTTATTCCCATTACAAACCCTTTATTCTTATTACAAACGTCTTGGTTTTATGGTTGTGTGGTATTTAAGTAAAACAACTCAATGCACTTGGGATAAGTGCGACATCGATACAAAAGACTCAAAACATTCCCAATCATTAAAACGAGACAGTTGACCAAAGAATCCAGGAGAATCCGACGAGAAATAAATAGAAATTCAAAGATCGAAAATAAACGAACAAACATCTCTGCAACGTCAACGTATATATATTTAATATATATATAAGAATAAAACAATAATATTTCATTATTTTCGCCTCTTTATCGGGCTAAACGGAGTAAGTATAAAATATTATCGTCTTAGTACGTCCATGTTCAATCGTTTAATCTTAACATTTAACATTTACAAAAGTCGTATTTTGTCCTTTAGTTGAGTTGACTCAAAATAATTATTCCACATTATTTTCTAAGTGTGACATTTTTCACAAAATTTTGACATGACCCGTTCGTTTGTAAAAGGTTTTCAAGGTTTCCCAACCTTAAATTTTAACAATTTCCACAATTTTCCAAAACTCTGACAAAATGCCAAAAAGTCATATTTCAAAGCGTTTATCCATTTATTACTAAAATCGACCATATTAATAATGAGGTGTCATTTTATACACTTTTTCGGGGTCGTTTAACCCCCTAAATCGTGCATTTATGCCTAAAATAGGTACTTAATCGTTCCTTTTTAGGTATTTAGCATTTGGAAGGCATTTGGAGGAAATACACGTGACTTGGGCTCATTTGGAGAAGAAACGGACAAGACTACGAACCTACAACAACATCTCTCAAGAATTTATACTCAGAAGCTGGAGTCGGCGTCACAGATTACACGTGACGCCTTCACAACCCATCTCAAGACGGCATCACAAGATCTCCAGACGTCGTCAGATTGTACGACAAAAACCCATTATCTAGAATATTCTATTCATGATGGTGTCACGATTAACACGCGACGCCGTCGTAGCGATTTTCCTATAAATACAAATCCGTTTTTAGGTTTTTAAGTGTGTAACTTTAGAGTAAAAGAAAGAGACCAACCCTAGTTCGTTTAGCAGCTGTTAGGGACGATTTTAGGGCCTTAAAACCCTATTATACTCTCTTTAATTCATGTTTTAATCAAGTAAGACTATCTTAATCATTCAATATGTCTTGTTGTGTGATTCTTATCTGTTCTTACTTTATCTTTAACATGCTTGGCTAAACCTTCTATTGTGTTTATTTATGATTGTATGAAACCTATGATGCAGATCTTAGTGGTGTTGCTTCTTATGATGAATATGCATGTTAGGTCTTAGAAAACCAGTTTTTGTCTGTGTCGTTGTTGATATGTCTAGGAAAACATGATTGTGTATAAAGGATACCATCGGGTAACAGTCTTCATACTACATTGCCCCTTATATGGTAGATCCACTCTTAATATATTTCAAATGCATTTAATATACTCTTAGGGGCCTTGTAATAGTCTTCATACTACCTTACTTGTTTTGCCTAACAAAGATTAAAGTTGTAGACCGGCGGGTTCGTGTAATCCGTTCATGACTTAGGAAATAATTACATGGATCATCACAAGTGTGACAAAGCAACAACACTAGGAGAAGCAATCTAGGGAGTAATACATGATTAAATAAACACAATCTTTTATTATATTGTTATCACCATTAGCGAAGTTTATATTTAGTTTAATAGCTAAAACCAACCAATCTCTCAAACATATGATTTACCTGCTTTCCTATAAAATAAAAATACAAAAAGAATCTTCTCTCAACCCTTAGAATTCTGTTAGACCGTGATCAAGCCTTCCCAACCTATTCCCCTAGAGAACGATAACAACCCCCGAGTCTTGCCTATACTACACTACAACGGTTAGGTACACTGCCTAGGGAGTTGTAAAACTTCTTATAGAAGTCCCTTACGACAACCGCAACAAGTTTTTGGCACCGCTGCGTGGGGAATAGTTAGGTTTTGATCATAGTTTAGCTTAGTTCTACTCACTTTTCAAGTGAGACTTTATTTCTGCATATTAGCTTTCTTGTAGTCTATCTTTTTCTTTGTGCCCTTTGTTCGTAACATTTGTAAATTTGTAAATTATAATGAATAGGTATGGTTATTCTAGCGTAGGTAGGTCTGATGTATTCTTCCGTAATCAACTCTTGGTGATCCAACAACATCAAGATGAATCTCTTTACGATTCGTGGACTCATTTCAAAGATATAATTTAAAAAGTCTCGAATCATAGCCTTAGTATATAGACCCTAATTGAAATCTTTCTTAAACATCTCAACTCGTTATCCCATCATATCATCAATTTGACAGTAGAAGAGGATCTTAGGAAGTTTAGTGATATAGGAGCATGGTATGCCATAGAGGATTGTGTCCAATATGATAAAAAAATGTAGCAACCCAACAAGTGCTATTTCTGATGAAACAATAGCAAATCTAAATGCTCAAATAGTTGGGGATGATATGGTTAGGGTATAGGTACCTAGGTTCATGGCATGGTTAAATTATGATGAGCATGTAGATAGCCTAAGTACGATGGATAATGAGGTAGGAGTTACTAGCCCTGAGAGTACCACACAAACCCTACCGTTATTTGAGGAATACACACCGCACGTGACTTACCCAGAAGAAGTAGAAAAGACTTTAGGGACCCCGATAGAGGTAAAACCTTTGAACGAAACAAAACTAGAGGAAGTAGGCTTGAATTGTAATCACAACACTCCTTTTAGTTCTAGGGAAGTTCTTAATTTTGATGGACAGGAGCCTCAACCTTTACTTAATAGTCCATCCTTAGATGTAAGTCTAGGAGACGTAATAGGCCTCGAACCACCCATCAAACCACATAGTTCGGATAGTTTTATGATGATGGTAGTAGATTATTTAACAACTCAAACACCGCCTTCACCCCACGTGACAAATTCCCATCCAAAGGGTGTGTATAGTTATTGTAACCCATATATAGATGACCCTAAGAGACATTATGGATTTAAACCGGGTTTATTAGGAAAAAATGTATCCCTAGGTGTTAATATTTCAAATTAGGAGATGTTTGATGATGATTGGGGATTAGAATCTAAGGAAGTTTCTTCTCTAAGAGAAGAACTTAGTTTATTTGATAGGCCAAATAAAGTAGAGAGGTGGAATTCTAGAAGCACACCGTTTAGAGTCTATTCTTCAATAACAAATTTCTCAACGCATGACACCTTCTCATCACGATGGTTTGTACCGTTACTATCACCTGCACTTGAACTCTCGTGTAGAGGAACCCTCCCTGTATCTGTTAAATAAGGGGTAGAGGTCAGGCTCGCGACTCGACAGACAAAAAACAAGCGCTTGTGGGAGGCATACCCAATCAATATTTAATTTTCTCGCATATAGGAGTTTGTCCTTGTGTTTAACTCTTTTGTTTGTTTTTATTATGTTGAATTACTTTGTAATCATAGCTTTGTTTGTAACTTTGTCTTATTTGCAATCAAAGGTATTTTGCAAAAAATAAGTGTTGGGGAAATATCCGGTTTTTAGAACCAAATTCAAACATTTGAAATGAATTGTTTAGATTAATTCGCGTTAGTTTCAGAGTCATATGATTGAATTGTTATTCTTATTTGTTTATGCAGGCATTTTGTACAGGAAAGAAAAAACTTATAAAGACGAGTCAGATTTTTTTTTCATAGAGTGTGTAGACGGCGCCATGATTTACACAAAACGGCGCTGACACCACGACACTGTGACGGGTCAGGATTTTCTTGACCGCAGCGATCAACCCCAGGTCCAAAAAACTTAAAGTTTTTAATTATTTTTGAAAACAAAACTTGCATAATATTTAAATATGTACTCTGCTGTTATAAATTTGCAAAACCAATTATAAACCTGCAAAAACTTAATGATTTTAACAATTCTCTCATCCTATCTATCAAGTCGAACCCTAAATTCACATTGTAAATCGGTAAATCACACATTTTATGCTTGGTATAGTTGTCTTTGTCTTTGATTACAGGTTATATTTGATGAGAAGAAGCTTGGAAGTTCTTAGGAAGTTTCATTGGATTATTCTCGAAGGACGATTTAACCAGTTATCGCATGTTTCTTCTCCATTATTGAGTAAACTAGGGGAGTACTAGTTTCTTTTCCTTGTTTTCTTTTCTCTTTATTAGTTTAAATAGGTACTTTTAGAGAACATTGGGGATAATGTTCAAGAAATAAGCCTTAGAAACTATTCTTTCATTTGCCATTTACTTTGTCCTTAAAATGATGGGTAATATATCAAAACATAGCATAAGAGGTGATTTTACCCAAATTTAAATTTTTTTATGACACATACCAACGAAAACCAAGTATTAAAATCGTGTCATGGATAGGAATTTATATTACTAGCACAAAAACCCTCAAATTCCACCCCCAAAATGTGAGGATCGCCCTTAGATGTTATACCTTTAGCTTGTTCGAGTTAAGGAGTGAGCAATCATGTGTGCCTATTCTGTCATTACGTATGTGTATGCATGGTTTTGTCACCTTGTCTGGAACATTAGTATTGGTTACTTTAGGATTATGATAGTGTACCGGTAGTATATTAAATTCTGGAATTTTTTTTGTGATGCATCCCGAGACCGCATAGTAAGTGTTAGGATTTGCTTGATAAGAGGCATTAGGATTAACCCATCTTTTAAACCTGTAATTGTTATGATGGTTACACTGATCATATAACTATCCCACACCCTTGCCATGCACTCACCTTTAGTGCAGGATACCCCTAGTATAACCCTCCATGCCTATTCTTTTTCACGGTTCTCGTAATTTTCTGGTTAAGCCAGACTATTAATGAAGAACATTGTTCACCCTTAAACCAATCGTTATACCCAAATAGCCTTAACCCACCTTGTCACCTTGTAGTACTCATTTAAGTACATTATAGTTTTAAACCCAAGTTAATTATTCGAGTACAACACCACAGGGGGGGTGTTGCGCTCAAGTCCTTATCCTGTAAATACTGTTTTAGAGGACGATTAAGGATTCATGGTAGTAATCTAATTTCACGGAAGAATGGGAAAGAAAGAGTTAAGTCAATACCACCATACGTTTGTTAGATGATCTCCATGTTATTTTGATCCACCTCAAATCGGGTCCATTAGTTATTTTTAAATATAGGCATGTAAAAGCTCAAGGTAGGGGTAGGAGTTATAATCCCCGGTTTATAATGATAATGTTATCAAAAATAAAATATTAGAAATAAAAAGGAAATGAGATTGAAATGTTAGAGTTTATGTAGAGTTTGTATAGTCTTCCATCCGAGTCTTGGCTTAGCAACCAAGCCAAAGTGTATTCGTGTAAATAATTAGCTAACCCTTCCACTCCAAATTCACCCAAAGCCACCCAAATGTATCCCATCTGTTTCGGTTTCCATTATATGTTATCCTACACCTACACCCCACAACCCTTTAAAAAGACCTCTTATATAGTAATGAATTATACTTGCGCCTAGTGGTGGAGGTTTGATCATTTACCAAGCCTATGGTAATTTATATGCTATGACAAGTACCGAGTGTTAATTTTCTGCTTCCCCTTTATGTTATAATTTATTATACACCCGAGTGAAAGAGAGAATCCCAAACACTTATGTGAGGTGCTAGTATATACTTTTCATGCTTTTAATTACAAGGTCTCGAAGGTTGTGTTGTAAAATACATTTAAAGAGTAGGTAAAAATGACCCTCATATTGTTATTGTCTAGGTAGAAAAGCCCATTTGCTTGAGGACAAGCAAATCCCAAGTGTAGGGGTATTTGATGAGGTGTCATTTTATACACTTTTTGGGGTCGTTTAACCCCCTAAATCGTGCATTTATGCCCAAAATAGGTACTTAATCGTTTCTTTTTAGGTATTTAGCATTTGGAAGACACTTGGAGGAAATACACGTTGCTTTGGGGCACATTTTGGAGAAGACACAGAACAAACTTTCGAAACCTACAACACCAACATCTCTCAAGAAATGTATACTCATAAGCTGGAGACCGACAGCACCGATTACAACGTGACGCCGTCCAACCCCATCTCAGATGTGCGTCACACAAGAGCTCCAGACGGTGTCAGATGGGAACGATCCAACCCATTATACTAGCATATATCTCTTAAAGACAAGTCAGATTAACACGCGACATCGTCGCAGTGATTTTTCCTATAATACAAATCTGTTTTTAGGTTTTAAGTGTGTGTAACCTCTAGAGTAAAAAAAGGATGACGAACCCTAGTTCGTTTAGCAGTCTGTTAGGGGTGATTTTAGGGCCTCAAATAACAACCCTATTGTACTCTCTTCAATTCCATGTTTTTAATCAGGTAAGACTTTCTTAATCATTCAATATGTCTTGTTGTGTATTCTTATATTTCTTACTTTATATCTTTAACATGCTTGCAAAACCTCTATTGTTTTTATTTAGTGATTGTATGAAACCTAGGATGTAGATCTAAGTGTGTTTTTTCTGGATAAATATGCATGATAGGATCTTAGAAAACTAACATTTGTCTTATCGAATGTTGATATGTCTAGGAAAACATGATTGTGTAGAAAGGCAGCCATCGGGTAAACAGTCTTTTATACTAACCTTGCCCCCTTATATGGTTTATATCCACACTTAATATATTTCAAATGCTTTAATATACCTTAGCCTTGTAATAGTCTTCATACAACCTACTACTTGTGTGTTTGCCTTAATGGAATATTAAATTGACGGACTGGGGTTCGTGTACTTCGTTCACGGAATTATAGAATACTTACATGAGATCATCAAAGGTGGTAGACAAAAGCAACAACACTAGGAGCAGCAATCTAGGAGTAATACATGATTAAATAAACACAATCTTTTATTATATTGTTATCACCAGTAGCTTAGTTAATATTTACCTGCTTTCCTATAAACATAAAAACACAAAAATAATCTTCTCTTAACTTTTAGAATTCTGTTAGACCGTGATCAAGCCTTCCCAACCTATTCCCCGAGAGAACGATAACAACCCCCAAGTCTTGCCTATACTACACTACAACGATTAGGTACACTCCCTAGGGAGTTGTAAAACTTTGTGTAGAAGTCCCTTACGACAACAACAACAATTAACCGTTTTTTTCACTCCCGTAAATCCATTTATAATCCTACATAAGTAATCCAAACTATAATTTTCCTGAACGTGCCAAAAGCCCAACGTTAGTCAAATAATATTTGTTAAGTCCAATATGGCCATTTTAAATTTCTATTTGAGTCCATTAGTCCTATTATTAGTCATTGGGCCTCATGTCCCATTAAGAAATTATATTTAGCCTGATAGTTTTTAAATCAATAGATTTATATTTTATTAGGCCGAATCCTATACTTAAGCCCAAAACCATTAAAATCTATAAGCATACATAAACTGAAACCCAATAAGTCAATCAAATAAGCCGAAGCCCAATAAGCCATAGGCCCAAATATAAGCCGAAAACAATATAAGACAAAATCAATATAAGCCTTAAGCCCAATAAATAAGCCAAACTCGAATAAGCCATGACGCATAAACCAAAATCAAATAAACTAAAACCCAAATAAGCTAAAGCCTCATAAGCTCGAATAAGCATTAAAATAACCCGAATGAGTTGTTGGGCCGAGCCCAATATCCTCACCTCGTTTTCGGTTATGCCGAAACCAACCCAACAAAGCCCAAAATAAACTAGAGCGAGTGGTATTGGGCCGAGCCCAATATCATTTCCTTAACACAAAAAACACACTTGGGTCCCATAAGCCTCAACAAACCAAAGCCCGAAACCAAAATAAGTTTTATACTAGCTTATTTTTAAGCTATTTTAGAAAATAAGCCCTAATACCGTGCTTTTAATTACGAGGTCTAGAAGGTTGTGTTGTAAAATACTTTTAAAGAGTAGGTAAAATGACCCTCATATTGTTATTGTCTAGGTAGAAAAGCCCATTTGCTTGAGGACAAGCAAATCCCAAGTGTAGGGGTATTTGATGAGGTGTCATTTTATACACTTTTTCGGGGTTGTTTAACCCCCTAAATCGTGCATTTATGCCCAAAATAGGTACTTAATCGTTCCTTTTTAGGTATTTAGCATTTGAAAGGCACTTGGAGGAAATACACGTGACTTGGGCTCATTTGGAGAAGAAACGGACAAGACTACGAACCTACACCAACATCTCTCAAGAATTTCTACTCAGAAGCTAGAGACGGTGTCACAGATTACACGTGACGCCGTCACAACCCATCTCAAGATGGCGTCACAAGATCTCCAGACGGCGTCAGATTGTACGACCCAACCCATTATCTAGAATATTCTCTTCATGACGACGTCACGATTAACACGCGACATCGTCGCAGTGATTTTCCTATAAATACAAATCCGTTAACTTTAGAGTAAAAGAAAGGGACGAACCCTAGTTCGTTTAGCAGCTGTTAGGGATGATTTTAGGGCCTCAAAACCCTATTGTACTCTCTTCAATTCATGTTTTAATCAGGTAAGACTATCTTAATCATTCAATATGTCTTGTTGTGTGATTCTTATATGTTCTTACTTTATCTTTAACATGCTTGGCTAAACCTTCTATTGTGTTTATTTATGATTGTACGAAACATATGATGTAGATCTTAGTGGTGTTTCTTCTTGTGATGAATATGCATGTTAGGTCTCAGAAAACCAGCTTTTGTCTGTATCGCTGTTGATATGTCTAGGAAAACATGATTGTGTAGAAAGGATGCCATCGGGTAACAGTCTTCATACTACCTTGCCCCTTATATGGTTGATCCACTCTTAATATATTTCAAATGCATTTAATATACTCTTAGGGGCCTTGTAATAGTCTTCATACTACCTTACTTGTGTGTTGCCTTAACGGAATATTAAATAGACGACGAGTTTGTGTAATCCGTTCACGACTTAGGAAATAATTACATAGATCATCACAAGTGTGACAAAGCAACAACACTAGGAGAAGCAATCTAGGGAGTAATACATGATTAAATAAACACAATCTTTTATTATATTGTTATCACCAGTAGCGTTGTTTATATTTACCTGATTTCCTATAAACATAAAAATACAAAGAGAATCTTCTCTCAACCTTTAGAATTCTGTTTTTACACTTAGACTTATTAATCTTCATTTGATCATCATTCTAGTCCGGATATAGGTCGAAAGACTCCGGCTAAATGCTTGATTTCCAAGTTGTTTGTCTATGACAACTAGATGCTAGCCTTGTGAGGATTGGCTAACAAAATGATCATTAACCAAGGGTAAAAGGGTTTAACGTTTAACCTCATGTCTAACGAACTTGGTTAAGAAAGTCCATATTCTTATTTTCTCAAACTTGAATCGAACTTAAAGCATTTTTGTAATCAAAAGTAAAGGCCAAAAGGATTTTTGATTATAATAAATAGACAATCGTTTTAGTAAATTACCCGTTTCTTTAATCGAATATACTTTAATTCTTGAACCCGTTGTCCATTTAGGTTTATCCATATTTGTTCTCGTACCCCCAAACAACATCATTTTATATCTTGAAGTACCTTGAAATCTTTAGATCGTGACAGTCTATAAGATTTACCTTTTTCGTAATATAATCGACTCTTTTTAGAATTACCAATCCCGTGGAACGACCTGGTCTTACCCTAAACCTATACTATAAACGGGGTTTATACTTTACCCATGTGTTAGTTGGAAATTGGATAAAACTAGTAATATAAATTTAAAGTTTTAATAACACATTAAAGTTTTGGCGCAGCTGCCGGGGATTGATTTCATTCTTGAATTAGTCATTTTTATATTACAAACTAAAATTTTCAAAAATCGTCGTACAGTTTTCTGGCAAACTGAACCCATTTTTCACATAAAGTGAGCCACACATAACCATTGTGCGCCGGTTTTTCTGTAAAACTCAGAAGTACACCGTACTATCAGCAAGTACGCCACACTTCTTGTCCCTTTTACAAACAGAACAATTTTTCAAAGGAAAAGAAAATCAAAACCAAAAAACCTCAAACCCATAAGCTGTAATTGACCATTTGAAAATGTGGAATGTATTCCTTGTGTTCATGATAGTTAAAATCTTGTATTATCATAATTCGTATATTAAAATGAGAAAAACCAAAAAGAACTATTTGATAGCTTGCTTGTTTAAAATTCTAAATGCCTGTGTATATCTCTTATTTCTTAAGTGTTGCTTATTTGACTTTGATATCATGCAAAATAAATTTAAATAAAAACTTAAAAAGAATTAAAGAATTTTGTTTGATGATAAATGTGCTTAAAAACTTAATATTTGCTATGTGTGATAAATATTTAGGGTATAATAAAAATAAGAAACTTAAAAAATGCTAAAATTAAAAATTTTAATAGACTTAAATCTCATAAAGTAGCCGCACTTTCTTGGCTGAAACTAAACATAATGCTTGTTTCTTCGTTTTCGAACGAGAATTGCTTAAACTTAAAAATGTTATTTGTTTATTGATAATATGTATAAGAAAAAAGGTATTGTTATTTGTTTTAACTAACCCACTAATGTTTGTTTTAATATTGTCTTATTTTATAATAATTATAGATCCAAATTTGAGTCTTGGAAAAATTAGCTTAGGAGAAGACGTCGTTGTAATTTCGAGTGATAAAGTTGAAGGATCTGGAGATTGGAATTCTTCGGAATTTCAAGACACTACTAACAGTGGGAAAAGAAGGAAACAAAGGTTATGGTTTTTTACCAAATGGAGACCGAAGAAGTTAGCAATAGATTCGTGGCTCCTTGTTTTGTCAATGGGCTAGAGGCTTATGATGGTGAGATTAATCTTGGAGTAGAGGAGAACATGATCTCAAACGAATATGCGGTAAAATTATGCTTGGAACATGAAGTTAAAAAAAGGAAACAAAGTGGTTAAGAATGAACTCATTGTTGCACTCAGAGGCGAAATCTATTTTGTGAAGTTCATTATCAACCCAGAAGAAGATGATGTCAAACCTAGGGTGATTTTCGGAAGATCATTTTTACATATGACCAAGGCAATACTGAAAAAATTTTTTTTTTATTTAGTTTTATTATATGGGGCTGGAACCAATCATATATACTAAATCCCTTATAGTTAATCCATTCTTGGAAGAAACCAAAGAAGAAGAAAAGAGCAATGATGATTGGGACCATTTACTTGACTTTAACATAGATGATGTACCACTGTTGGGTGAAGAAGGACTTCCGCCATTCATATGCAAAATGAGGAAGAGTGTCCGTAATAAAAAGCGGGCAATGGAAAACCTTAACTTTTCCTATCAAGATATAGGAACGCAACTTCATCCGCCAGTGTCATTTAACTCAAGAAGAAGCAGCTAAAGAAGAATTAGCAATCAGAATGAGCCGAAAGTTTTCTTTATAAGAGGAAGAAAGGCCTATAATCGAGACAATGGCTTATCATGACAAATATAAGAAAATTCTCGATGAAGTTTGGAAAGACAAGGTGGAGTTAGATGGAAAGATTGTAAAAGAAGAAGTGGATGGAGTAAAAAGGATTAAGGGTGAGGCGTTAAAAGAAAAAGATGACCTTAAAGCATTCATATTTCCCATCAGACAGGAGGGACAGGTTAACAAAAATGCGTTAGCAGATACTGGGTTGGATATAAATACTATGCCTTTCCGGATCTATGTGCAGTTAGGGAGAGAAGATATGAAGAAGGTTGATAGAGGAATCACGATGATAAATTACACTCAGACAGAAGCCATGAGGATACTCACAAATGTTCTCTATCAGGTAGGGGTCACTACCTTAATTGGTAAGTTTCTAATCCAAGATATTCCGATTGACTGTGATTCACCAATAGTTGTTGGTCGAGGATTCCTACGTACGATTGGTGGCATAGTCAATACTTCAGAGAGAATTTTCTCAACCTTTGATGGGTTTTGTCACCAAACCTTTCATGCTGCAAGATCAGATGTTATGAGAAACGCCGAAAGTGATAGTGATGATGAGGAAGATTACCAGATCAAGAGAAATAAGTTTGGAGCACCGATATATAGACCAAAACCTGCTCCGTACTTGAACTGTAACGATCCAGCTGGATGATCATTAGCTATAGAAACTGTAACTAACCCATTCCATAAAATTAGCGTATGGAAGAAGGCGGTTGGTTTCCTTGGCTCGTAACCAGTACCATTAAAGAACGTTAACTGGAAGCCTAATTATAAGGGTTCGTATACTAAAGAAGAAGAAGCAATAGGGCAATGGCGAACTGAGATAAGGTTAACTGATCCGTATGGAAACATTTATTCGCAAGGTTTTACAACAAAGAAAACGGACAGGAAGTTGTCAAAGTATCATAAGTTGAGTGACATCATGTCACCCAACTGG
>BQNB010069871.1:13517-33336 GCA_026074375.1 Tanacetum coccineum
ATGAGATAAAGCAAAAAATTTCCCTGTAAAAATGTGGTATATTGTTGGGAATTAAACTCAGTGCACTTAGTACTGCTAAGTCAAAAGTTAGTACTGCTCACAAGTTACAACTGCCAGTATTAACCAGTTAGTACTGCTAGAGTAAGTTAGTACTGCCAGTACTAACTTAAGACTGTTGAAGGACTTAAGACTGCTGGTTATAAAGTTTCTACTGCTGATTCAAGATTACTGCTGCTGGTGAAAAAGTTAATGTTGTTAGTACAAGTTAATGCTGTTAGGCATAACTTAATGCTAATTGACTAAAGTTAATGATGATTAGTCAAACAGAAGACTGGAGTTAATGATGATTGAAGAGATTAATGTTGATTGAGAATTTGACTAAATACTTAGGAAAGTATTAAATATTTAGTCAATGTATTTAATACATTTGACTAAATACTTAGGAAAGTATTGTAAGCCCATTAGGACTCCTTAATATATAAAAGGAGATCCTAGGGCATCTAGTTTATGATCTCATTCATCTCATTATCATACACATACCTACACAGCATCTCATAGTCTTGTAAGCTTCAAGGTTGTAACCCTAGTACTAAGATAGAGTACTCGTATTATTATCATTAATAATATTGAAGCATTTTGTTACATCGTGTGTTCATTCATTCATATTCACTGTTTCATTGAATTGATAATACTTCTAGAGTATTAAAAAGTAGATTCCGCATACTCTTTAATATATACACAAAGTTTCTATCAGTGTTATTTTGGATTTATCCAAGGTAACATACTCTTTACAAGGTAAAGAATCGATCTAAGATTGGGATCAACAAGTGGTATCAGAGCTTTGCTTTGAGAAACTTTGATCTAGAAGACATGGAGCTTGAATCTACAAATAGTGGTCCTACTGCAAAGCTTCCCATACTCAAATTGGGGGAGTATGAGATGTGGGCTATAAGGATTAAGCAGTACTTTCAGATCCAAGACTATGCACTTGGGAAAGTGAAGAAAAAGATTATTTATGTATTCTCATAACTCAAACAACCGAGGAAATGGATAACATTTCAAAGATGTCTACACCTGCAACTGCAGAAGAGAAGATAAAGAAAAAGAATGATGTCAAAAGCCTAGGGTTTGTTACTCATAGAACTTCCAAAATAAACAACAGTCTAACATTCAGTCAGTATCCAGATTCTAAATCCTATGTTGCTGCCATTGAAACAAGATTTGGAGGTAATGCAGCTACCAAGAAAACTCAAAAAACTCTCTTGAAGCAACAGTATGAGAATTTCAGTGCAACAAGTGCAGAGTCTCTTGACTCTATTTTCAATAGGCTTCAGAAGGGAAGAAGATTTGATGATTTGCAACTTGTAGATCCTTGGTAGTTTAAGGGGAAGTTTCATTCGTATATTAACTTCAGGGGAAGTTCGTGCTTATTTGGTTTTGTCATTATCAACTAGGGGAAGATTGTTGGGAATTATATTTGAGTTGATAAGACAAAACAAGAATGAAACAAGAAGGACTTAAAGGAAAAGGACCTAAATCAATAATAAGAGATTTTTCAAGCTGGTGGAGTATATTCTACAAAAGATGGAAGATATCAGAAGATACTAAAAGATATGCTCAAGAAGAATAAAGATAAAGATTAAAAGATTTAGTTTCCTTATTGTATTTATTGTGTTTCCTTGTAAACCTAGATATCTCTAGTATATAAAGAGATACAGGTTATAGGTTTTAGATATCTAGAAATGTACACAGGATCAATGTAGACGTCTAAGTTTGTGGTGTAGCCTCAAGATTAAAGTGTATTTGATCCCTGTTATAGGTGGTAACATGTTCTATCTTGATCAAATAGAATTGGGGCTTAGAGTATATGATAATGAAGAAAAACCTTGTTACAATTACATTGTTCTTATGTTTATTCCGCTGTGCAAATTGTTAACTTTGTTATTGTTAATCTTAGATAAGTTCTAATTAAACTGAGCTTAAACGATCTAAGGGGTTCTAACAAACTCTACAAGTGGTATCAGAGCTTGTGTTCTGAAACTTTGATCTAGAAGAAACTAACAAGAAGAATAATTTAATCACAAGAAAGAGATGGCTCCTATGGCTTCTTCAGACCCTGAGGTAAAAACTTGTTCAAAAACCTGTCTGAAAAACTATGAATCTCTTAAGAAATAATATGATGATTTGGTTGCTAAACAACATCAAACTGAATTTAAGGCAATTACTTATAAAAGAGGATTAGATACTATTGAGGCACAACTTGTCACATATAGAAAGAATGATGTTCTTTTTAGTGAAGAAATTGATGTCCTTAAAAGAGAAGTAGGAATCAAACAATATGAAATTAATATGCTTAAAACAGAGTTTGAAAAAGTTAAGCAAGAAAAAGATGCCATTGATTTTAAAATTGAGAAATTTGGTAAGGCCTCAAAAGACTTAGATCAGTTGTTAGGAAGTCAGATAACTGACAAAAGTAAAAAGGGTTTTGGATATAGTGCAGTTCCTCCACCTCATCCTTTAATTTATAATAGACCTAACAAACTAGATCTGTCTTATTCTGGTCTTGAGGAGTTTCAACAACCTGAGTTTGAAGGCTATGGATTAAGGGCCAATAAAAGTGTTTGTGAAAATTCTTCAAATGAAACTAAGAAAAATTCTGATGCTCCTTTGATTGAAGAATGGGTTTCTGATAATGAGGATGAAGTTGAGTCTCCTATTGTGGTAGAAAAGAAAACTGTTGTTCCTACTATTCCTAAAGTTGATGTTGTTAGACCAAAACAACAAGAAAAATCAGTTAGGAAAACAGTTAGGTATGCTGAAATGTACAGGTCACAAAAACCTAGGGGAAATCAAAGAAACTGGAATAATCAAAAGTCCCAACAACTAGGAAATGATTTTGTGATGCACAATAAAGCCTGCTATGTCTGTGGAAGTTTTGATCACCTCCAGTATACATGTAAACAAAAGAGACAGCTAAATGGTCAAAGGGAGGAAAAACCAGTGTGGAACAATGCAAGAAGGGTGAACCATCAAAATTCTCCAAGAATTACTCAACCCAATCCAAAAAGACACATGGTTCCAAGAAAAATCTTAACTAGGTCTGGCCCAATTTCACTTAATACTGCCAGACAAAGTTATCTTAATGCTGTTTGTTGCTGTTGCTCAAGACAAGTTAATACTGCTAGACCAAAGGCAGTGGTTAATGCTGTTAGGACGAATCGGGTTAATGCTGTTAAAGCATCAGCATGTTGGGTTTGGAGACCTGTCAAATCTAATAGTGCATCAATCACTTTGAAGAGATATGATTATGTTGATGCAAGAGGAAAATCCAGGTCTGTAATGGCTTGGGTTCCCAAGAAGGTCTGATTTTCTTATGTGCAGGGCAACCCAGGGACAAAATTGGAAGATTTAGTGAGGTTAAACAGCCCTGAAGAAAAAAAGGTAACAAGAGCAAGAAAGACTTGGTTATAAAGCAGCTGTGAAATTACATGATCAATTTGATGATGTAAAGAGAGCAGGAGCAGTGTTGACTTAACAAAATGACAAGTCACAGTACAAGAAGTAAAGAAGTGTTTGATTACATCCTCCAAGTCAAGATAAAGCTTTTATCTAGAAACTTGAAGATTCAGAAGATGAACATCAAGTTTAGGGGAGGATTGTTGGGATCAAGAAGCCTTTAATGAAGAAACTTGATGATTAACAAGATGAATATCAAGTTTAGGGGAGGATTGTTGGGAATTAAAGTCTTCATACTTAATACTGCCAAGACAGAGTTTGTACTGCCAAGCATAATTTAGTACTCAGTTTATAACTAACAGTATTAACTGAGTTAATACTGCCAGTACTAATCAGTTAGTACTGCTAGTGTAAACTTAGTACTGCTAGAGCAAAGTTAGTACTGCCAGTACTAACTTAATACTGCTGAAAGACTGAAGTTAATGTTGATTGTGAAGATTACATGGAAAGTTAATGTTGATTGAGAAGATTACATCTGAAGTTAATGCTGATTGAGAAGATTATATGCTGATTGAGAAGATTTATGAGAAAGTATTTAATACATTTGACTACATGTTTAGGAAAATATTAAATACTTAGTCATAGTATTCAATATGTTTGACTAAATACTTAGGAAAGTATTGTAAGCCCATTAGGACTCCTTGGTGTATAAAAGGAGACCCTAGGGTATGTAGTTCATATCTCTCACATCCACAAATACACAGATCCAGAGATTAAGAGTTTTGTAAGCTTCAAGGTTGTAAACCCTAGTACTAAGATAGAGTACTCGTATTATTATCATTAATAATATTGAAGCGTTTTGTTACATCTTGTGTTCATTCATTCATACTTACTGTTTCATTGATAATACTTCTAGAGTATTAAGGTGTAGATTCCGCATACACTTTAATATAGATTCAAAGTCTCTACTATTGTTATTTTGGATTTATTCAAGGTAACATATTCCTTATACAAGCTAAAGAATCGATCAAGAAGGGATCAACACCTTGCAGGTTGACTATCAGATGCCCTTGCAGGTTGACTTGTAGATGCACTAGTAGATGCCCTTGCAGATGCCATTGGAGGTTGACTTGTAGCTCCACTTGTAGACCTACTACCAACAAAACTTGGTCCTTTACAGCTTCTTTTGTTGTGCCCCTTTTGACCACATTTGCAACAAGTGACAGTGCCACCTTTTCTAGTGAGCTTACCATCTTTAACCATTTCCGTCACCTCACCTACACTTTTGTTTCTCTTTTTACCTGGTCTACCAACTTGTGGTAGGATATAAGGTGGAATCAATCTTGAAGGCACTTGAGACTTTGCCCAAAACTCCCTACTAGGTACTAGGTTTATCTTAAAAGAGTAGACTTAGGACATTCCCAATGAACATCACTGACTTTCAATCTAATACAAGGATGCAAGACTTGTTCTGATGCAAATACAATACATGGTTTGGTGGCATAATGATGCACATAAGAAGACTCAGTAAGACATTACTGATGCTAAAATATGAGTAAATTTCAATGCTTCAAGGTTCATGAGTCACTTGAATCACTTTCTTCAACTTCGCTATAGAAGATTGTTAGGCATTTGTCTATTCTTGGGTGTAAACATCTTCAAGAGATTTGAATCTTTAAATCTTAAGATGTCTCCTGTTGAGTTGGAATACACATGTGGTTGTATGAAGAAACAAACCAGATCAGAAACATGAGCATAGATGACTTGTCTACAACTATTTTATGATTATTGAACAAGAGGTGAAGGGATCGTTATTGAACAAGAGGTGAAGGGATCTGTATCTTCTAGTTCAACCATAGGATCTCAGAATATGGCATTTGTATCAACTCCTAAAAGTACAAATGTAGGCGTTGCTAAGACAAGATTCGACCACACTAGGACTAAGATATACAAACTTTACATCGAACTCTTCCTTTTTCTTTTCTGACACTTTCTTGACATAAACATAAACATAAGCAAAATAGCAGCCTGTACATTTTTTTCTTTCTTTTTCTACTTTTTTTTTCTATTTTTTTCGTACATTTTTGCCCTCCCATTTGCTGAAACATAATAATACATGACTTGGTGTTTATAATTGCACCCCTACACTTGAGTTTTAGAACACATAAACATAAACCAACTAATGACCTGATTTGAAAGGATCAAAATAACAGGGAGTGTATTAAGCATGTATGGGGGTAATAATTTGATTTTCTTCCCCATTTCTCTATAAAATATAAACTATCATGAATCATAATCATCCCAAAACTGTATACACTAATAAAAGACTCGACTTAGAAACTATGTACTCAAGCAAATAATTAACTGGGTTTTATAATAATGTACTAAAAGTGAGTACATAAAAGGAAGGCTAAGGCAATTTGGGTATTCTTCATTAATAATCTAGAATCCACCAGAAAATTACAAGAACCGTGAAAAGGATAGGCTCGGAGGGGTGTACTAGGGATATCTTACACTAAAAATAAGTGTGAAGCAAGGGTGTGGGGTAGTTATATGATCGGGGAGACCATAATAACAAATACAGGTTTAAACAGGGTTTATCCCAGTGCCTCTTATCATTTAGCAAATCCTAATCACACGAATGCGATCTCACTAGCGGTCTCGAGATGAATAACTAAAACAAGTTATAGGAGTTAATATACTATCGGTACACTCATATAATTTTAACCGATAACAATGCTCCATAAAAAGCGACAAAACCACATATGCACGATCAAATCCATGAACGCGACATATATGATTGCTCATTCCTTAACTCGAGCAAGCTAAAGGTAAAACTATCTTAGGCATCAAAGATGGATGCCTAAATTCATAAAGATCTAGGGCCGAACCTCAAATTTTTAGAGTGGATTTTTTTTAGAGTGTTAGGGTTTTTGTGCTAGTCATATAATTCCTATCCATGAGACGCTAGTAATACTTAGTTTTCATTGGTGTGTGCCACAAAAAATTTAAAATTTGGGTCAAAATTACCGTCTAAAATATGTTTTAGTATATTACACATCATTTTAAGGACAAAGCAAATGAAATTGAAGGAATAGTTTCTAAGGCTTATTTCCCCCCTACACTTTAATTGAACATTGTCCCCGATGTTCTTAAAAGTACCCAAAAAGTAAATAAATGGAAAGAGAAAAAATAAAAGAAACTAGTACTCCCTTGGTTTTGCTTTATAATGGAGAAGAAACAAATGATGAGCTGGGTAGATCGTCATCCAAGAATCGTCCTCATGAAACTCCTAAGAACTCCAGGGCTTCTCCTCATCAAATGTAACCTGCAAATCAAAGACAAGAAACAATACACGTAGCGTAAAATCGGCAGGATAATAATATACAACTTAAGAAATTAGGGTTATGACACCATGAAAGCAATAAAGATAGGATGATTGTACTAATGTAATCGTGGTTTTCTGTAAGTTTAAGGAAAATTATAAATTCTGAAAGTTATACAAAACTAATTTTTTTCAAAAATAATAGAAAAATTCGAATTTTCACCAAGTCTAGAGACGCGACGCCATCGAGATAAATCCTGACGCCATCTCCAGAGACTAAAAAATTTTAATTTGTTTTCTTGGAAAAAATTCTGCACGCAATTCCATTTAGTTCTTTCCTTGAAAAGTTACTACATAAACCACGAGATTAATTAGCACAATCATATGACTGAAACAGACACGACACACAAGACGCGAATTAATCTGAATTATTTATTTTACATGTTTGAAATTCTTCTTATAAACCAGATATTTTTCCCTGTACTCATTTGATGCAAAATACATTTGATTGCAATTAAGACGAAGTTAAAAATAAAATAAAGCATAATCACATAATTCAAACACATAAAAACAAACGATAAAGAATTAAAACACACATGACACTCCTAATATGCGAGAAAATAAAAGATTGGGTTGCCTCCCAAAAAGCGCTTGTTTTTGTTCATGTCACGAGCTGGACTTTACCCATATTTAACAGATAAAGGGGAGGTTCCCCTACACATAAGGTCAAGTGTGGGTGATAGTATTGGTACAAACCATTGTGGTAAGAAAGAGCCTTATGTTGAAAAAATGTTTGTCGAATTATATGCTTCAAATGGTGTGTTTCTTTAATCCTACCCTTTTTCTAATTCTTTTGGCCTAACGGGTAAATTAAGTCCTTCTCTAAGAAAAGAAACTTCTTTGGATTCTAATTGCCAATCATCTTATATCATCTTCTAATTCATAAAATCAACACCTAGGGATCTAATATGTCCTAATAAACCTAGTTTAAATCCATAATGTTTCTTAAGGTCATCTATACATGGGTGATGATAGAAATAAATATCCTTAGAGTGGAAAGTCGCTATGTGAGGTGAAGGTGATGTGTGAATGGTAAAATTTCCTACTTCCTTCATCCTAAAACTATCCGGACTATGTGGTTTGATGGGTGGTTCGGGGCTAATTTCATCACCTAGACTTATATCTAAAGGTGGACAATTTGGTATGGCCTGTGGTTGAGGCTTCAGTTCATCAAAACTAGGAACTTTCCTAGAACTAAGAGAAATGTTATGATTAGTCAAACCTACATTCTCTAGTTTCAGTTGGTCCAAAGGTCCTACCTCTATAGGGGTTCCTAAAGTCTCTTCTACTTCTTCCGGGTAAGTCATGGGCGGTATGTATTCCACAAATAATGGGAGGACTTGTGGGGTACTTTGTGAGCATGTATTTCCTACCTCATTATTCATCATACCTAGACTACTTATAGGCTCATCATATGCATCGGTAGAACCTAAAAATGACATACACCTAGGCATCTTAACCATAACCATCTCACATTCTAAATCCTCCTTATATGTTCTCTTAGGTTGTAACTTAGGCAATTCTATAATGCCATCCAACTTACGGGCCAATGCTAAGGGTCTCTTCTCAAAAGTTTGATGCATTTGGTCACTTTTCCTAAGGGCATCTTCATAAATGGTATTCTTCCAACGTTGATAAATTCTCAGAGGAGGTTCATTGGGGGGATCTCTTAAGGTTTTAGCTAACCATCTAAATTTAGCTAAATCAGAATAACCATAACAATACATTTTAAATGACAACTTTATTTACAATATAATCAAGAGGGTTTTTTTTACGAACAAAGGGAACGAAGAAACGATAGACTGCAAGAAAGTTAGTTGACAGAAATTTAAATTCACACTTGATAGGTATCAAGCGAGTAGACCTAAGCTAAATAAAATTTGAAACCTAACTATTCCCCACGCATCAGGGCCAAAAACTTGATGTGCGGGTTTGTTGTAGACTCACAAGAAGTTTTACAACTCCCTAGGCATTGTACCTAATCGTTGCAGTGTAGTATAGGCAAAACTCGGGGGTTGTTATCGTTCTTTAGGGGAATAGCGTATGAAGGCTCAAACTAAATCTAACTAAGATCTAAGGGGTTGAAAGAAGATTATTTTTTTGTATTTTTATATTTTTAGAAAGCAAGTAAAATTCTAGTTTTAAGAGGTTTTGATTTTAAGCTAAATTAAACTAATAACTAAAATTAAATCTAAACTAAATTGGTGAAAACTCGTATAGGTAATTAAATGTATTTATTTAATCATGCATTACTCCTTAGTTTGCTTCTCCTAATTCTATTGCTTTGTCACACTTGTGATGTTTTGTGTAAGTATTTCTTAGGTCATGAACGAATTACACGAATCCGCCGTCCATGTAATATTTCGTTAAGGCAACGCACAAGTAAGGTAGTATGATGACTATTACAAGGCCCTTAAGAGTACATTACATGTATTAATACGCTTAAAAGGGATCAACAATATTAGGGGTAAGGTAGTATGAAGACTGTTACTGATGGTATCCTTTCTACACAATCACGTTTCCCTAGACATCTATGCTAATGTAATATTTTATAACCAGTTTTCTATAGCCTAACGCGCACATCCATCAAAAGAAGCAATATTAAAAGGATTTACAAACTAAGTTTCATATAATCATAAGTAAATACTAATGGATCTAGCCTATCATGTTAAAGAGAAGCGAAGAACTGTAATTAATCAGACAACACATAAACATATTGAAAGATTAAAAGATAAAGGACTTCATTTGATTAAAAAATGAGTTCAAGGCTGATACAAGAGGGTTTCTAAACCATGCGAACGACCTAAACAGCTGCTAAGCTATAATCTTAAGTATAAAGTTCGTATTCCAAAAGTTCCATACTTAAAACCCTAAAAACGAGTTTGTATATATAGGAAATAGATCGCGACGACGTCGCAAGAATCCTTACACCATCGCTTTTCCAAATCTTCTAGGGCTTCATTGATGCAGTTACTTTCTGACGTCATCACGAAAGTCTTGACACTATCTCTTGCAAGTTCTGACGGCGTCGCTATGAATTGAGACGCCATCTCCAAACACTATATGCAATTCTTTGAAGCCACGCCGTGTAATGTAGCAATCTTGTCCCGTTTCTTCCCAAATGGAGTCCAAGTCACGTATATATCCTCCAAAAGCTTTCCAAATGCTAAAAACACAAAAAGAAATAATTAAGCACGTATTTTGGGCATATTTGCATGATTTGATGGGTTAAATAAGCCTGAAAAAGTGTATAAAATGACACCTCATCAAACATTAAGCAAACTAGAGATGAAGCTGCCATGAAAAAAGATAGTGTTCGAGACACTCAACGCAGTAAACATGACACATCATGAGATTTCCTTAAACATAATCTCCATATCCAGTGATTGCAGCGAAGTTATCATTTCCAAAGCGGACTGTGCCCATAAATTTCTTAGCGAAATTTCTTAGCAGTTTCATATTCCCAGTTATGTGCTTTGAACATCCGCTATCAATAATCCAAAGGACAATTTAGATCACCTGCATCACATAAAACAAATTCGGATGAAGGAGTGGAAAGCTTGGCTACCCATTTCTGAGTGGTAACTGGTGTTTTAGAGTTAGTTCTTGCACTAGGACTACTCTTAGAAACACGAGGTGGCTTTTGTGTAGTTGAACTCTTAGGTGACCAATTAAAACTTGATTTGTGTTCAAACCACTTCTGCCACTTCTTACTTGTTGCATTTTTGTTTTTCATGTAACTGCTAAGTTTCCAACTTTGTCTAGATTCTGGAGTTTGTGATGAAGCATGAGAGACCTTATTTGTTGATTTTGGGGGTGTAGCAACATTAAACCTAGATTTCGCAACTGCGGGAGTAGCTCCTAATTTACTAGATTTTGCGACTACTAGGAGGTAAATAAAGCTCTTTTTACTCTAGAATTTGAAGACAAAGCATAACGAGCTACACATTTATCATGAGATATCAAAAAAACATCTTTTCCACAAGAAACACATACAATATTTGAAGCATCATGAACAACATTTATAGTTTTTGCTTTTAATACATTCATTTTTTATTCAGAAACATTCAAATTCATTGTATCTTTCTTATTAACAACTGAAGTAAAACTACTTTGCGATTTCTTGACATCCTTAGAAGTGCTCTTAGACTTAGTGTTTAGCAAGACTCTTTTCTTCGATTTAGTGTCCTTAGACTCTGATCTGCTAACACTACTAGTATTTGCTACTCTTGTGGAATTACAAGAAAACTTGTTAGTTTTAGCAACTGGAGTTTGTGTTTTTGTTTTTGTGACTCTATACATGCCTCGTACGATTACATTCTCATTCTTTTTCTGACCTTGCTCATTTTTTGGTGTAGAACATGAAGTGACTGGTTTTGACTTATTTGTTTTAACCTCAACCTTAGAAACTATCTTAGCCTTTAAATCTTTGTTTTTGTTCAACGGTGTTACACGGATTAGTTTCTCTAAGGACACAGATTTGTCAAACTTAGTGTTCACATTCTTCCCTTTTTCAGCAAGTTTAAGCTTAGCTTGGAGTTTAGAAATTGTCATAAAAAGATCTTGATTCTTAGCACGCACATCACCATAAGCATATGTCTTTTGATCGATATTTTCAATTAACTCATTTACTTCTTGTTGATGTTGAACCCGTGTCACTTTGATTGAAAGATCGTTGGTCGAGGTAGGGTTTTGTAGTGTGGTCGAGGAAAATATACTCTGTCCTGGGAGCATGTTTTTGAGAGTGCAGGGCAAGCAATCAGAATACGAGTTTCTTATGTATACTCCTCGTAAACGCATCTTCACAACACAGGTTGTTAGACATAGTTAGTTTTTGGACGTGATGTATATTTTAAGGTTTATTAAGTGTTTGGTTCTATGAGACCAAGTCCTAGTTTAAGAAACTTGAAAGGTTCACGTTTGAGGGGTTTGGTTAAGATATTGACAATGTTGTCTTCGGAGGAAACCTTCTCTATAGAGATGTTCCTTTTTAAACCTTATCACGAAGGAAATGATGTCGAATTTCTATATGTTTGGTACGAGAGTGAAGAACGGGGTTTTTACTTAGGTCGATGGCACCTTTATTATCACAAAGGACGGGAATGTCATTGAGTTTGATGTCATAGTATACAAGGGCTTGTTTCATCCACAACGCTTGTTAGCATGCCTTGCCTAGGGATATGTATACAGCTTCAGTGGTGGAAATGGCTAGGGCAGTTTGTTTCTTGGAGAACCATGATGTGAGGCAACATCCCATGAAGGTTCACACACCGCTTATACTTTTGCGATCGACATATTCTCCCCCATGGTCTAAATCGGCGTAAACTATGGTTTCTACTCCCGTTCCTTTGGGATACCATAATCCTAAGTGTGTTGTACCCTTAATGTATCTAAAAATCCTTTTGACAGCTTCTAGATGAGAGGATTTGGGATCTTCTTGAAAACGGGTGCAAAGACAAACACTAAACATGATGTCCGGCCGACTCGTCATGAGATAGAGTAAACTACCAATCATGCCACGATATTTTGTGTTGTCAATGGATTCCCCGTCTTCGTCTCAGGTGAGTTTGGTTTCAGATGACATAGGTGTTTTGATAGGTTTAGAGTCTTCTAGACCGAATTTCTTAAGCATTTCTTTAATATATTTAAATTGGTTAAAAAAGATGTCATCTTCTAGTTGTTTGATTTGTAAACCAAGGAAGAAATTCAATTCACCCATCATGCTCATCTTGAACTCGTCGTGCATGATTTTAGAAAAAATTTCGCAAAGCTCTTGACAAGTCGATCCGAAAATGATGTCGTCCACGTATATTTGGATGATAATGATATGTGAGTCTCTTTTCTTGGTAAATAGAGTATTATCTACCAATCCTATGGTGTACTCATGATCGATGAGAAAAGCCTTAAGTCTATCTTACCAAGCTTTGAGTGTTTGTTTAAGACCTTAAAGAGCTTTTTTGAGTTTAAACACATGATTGGGTTTTTTGAAATCGATAAAACCGGGAGGTTGAGACACATAGACTTCTTCATTTACAAAACCGTTTAGGAATGCACTTTTGACATCCATTTGAAAAAGTTTAAAATCATTTGCACAAGCATAAGCAAGAAGGATTCTTATAGATTCTAACCTTGCTACGAGAGCATATGTCTCGTTCAAAAATCTATTCTTCATGTAGGCTGTATCCTTGAGCAACAAGCCTAGCTTTTGTTTCAGATACTAACAATACCATTTTCATCTAATTTATTTTGGAAAACTATTTTTACCTAATAGCGGTATGGATTTTTGCGTGTGGAGACAAGACTCTACCCAAACATCATTTATTACAAATTGGTTTAATTCTTCTTGTATAGCCATAGTCCAACTTTCGTCTTTAATGGCTTCTTTAACATTTTTAGGTTCTACGGATGACAAAAAACAAAAGAAATTACTTTGATTTTGGACTTGAGATCTTAAGGTCCTTTCATTTAGTTTTCCTATGACCGTTTTTATGGGATGATCTTTAGATTCTTTGATGTTGATAATTGTCTTCATTTAATGTTCCATTGTTCCCCTAGTTTTCTATTACGACTATTTGTGTATTTCTATGATTATGACTCTCGATTATATACATCATCTACTAAAGGGGATGATTTAATGAGGTGACTTTTCGTCGAATCTTCATTTATGTCTCGATTTATGAGTATCTTGTTAAGGATTATATCGGTCTTGCTATTAGGAGGAATAACTAGACAAACACCTTCGTTGATTTAGGGTCGAATTTAAGCGAGGTAACCTTTGGTGTTAAGAATAAAACATTTGCTAACCAAAACTTTAAAGTATTCTAAGGAGGGCTTTTTACCTTTGAAAAGCTCGTAAGGAGTTTTTCCGAGGAAAGGTCTAATCAAAATGTCTAATTTAAAATATAGGTAGAAGTGTCGACTGGCAATAACACAAACTTTTAAGGGATTGTTTGTTTCATTAAGCATAGTGCGAATCATTTCTTGCAAAGTTCTATTTTTACGTTCAACTGCCACCATTGATGTGGATTACTGGGGAGCGAGAATTGATGAGGATACCATTAGAAATCACAAAATGCTCCAAATTGAACTGTAACACCCGCTAAAATAATACGATACAGCAGCGGAATACAACAATTGTGGGTAGCTACGACACGACACAATCACACAAGGTCTTAAACACAACAATTATAAAAGAGATTTTTGGTTAAGTAAATTTCATTTCTTTCGTTTGAAAAGAATAAGAGTTTACATAGGTCCCCAATACCAATGTAGAAATTTAATTCAAAAAGTCCAAACAACCGACTTTGTTTCTAAAAACATTTCTATCAATTATTGACACAAGTTACACACGAGTCACCGTCCTTAATAACCGGCGTGTCCGTCCCAGCCAAGCATCAACAATAACCTAACCTGAGATACATACTTAAAAAACGTCAACAAAACATTGATGAATTCAAATAGAGTTTAAAAAAACAAATAAAAGTTAAGAACGCACATTTTGGATCAACAAAACTATATCCTTCTCCAAACCCAGTTATTAAAAATAAAGTATTATTCCAACTAAATGAATCCCAAAGTACCGAAACTTAAGAACATTCTATACCCGTAGGACCGAAATTATGCCCGAAATTATGCCACTTCACTAATACAAACACGACAATGTCCGTTTGACAGGGTGGACACAACAGATTCAAAACCCTAGACAGGGTTGACAAACCAATATATCCATTGTAAAGCATAGCGTTCGACCATCACCAAGCAACTAACGGTCCACACAGTAAAATAGCATATACTCAATAGTGAATGGAATCATATTTAACATCAAAACAATGCTTCACATTTTCAAACAATGCAAGTAATCACCCCTCGCGTTTTAAAAACATTTAAAACACTTAAAAGTGCGAGGCTAAAGACTCACCTTGATCAAAAGCGAAGATCAAAAAATCAAACAATCCACTGAAAATTCAAACGAACAAGATTATGACCTATAAATTACGTCACTCGATTTACTTTAACCAAAAAGTATGGTTAATCGATGCGTACAACCATATCAAAAAAATCTTATAAAACATAGTATATACATATATTCGTACATGTGATGAGAAATCCACTTGCGCCTTAGATCCTAAAATCCTACAATATTAGGTTATGATCGTTCTTTTATTTATATCTTACGTCACTTAATCAAAAACTTTCTATTTTAGGAAACTTTTTATTTTAGGAAAGTTGCTATTTTTCCGGGAATGTCACCATTTTTAGTAAGTCTTCTAATTACATTTACAATGATATATTAGTATCTCGTCGGATCTTTTCGACATTAACTTGGTTATTTAGTTTACCCGTAACAGGGATTATATCCTGTATGATTACGGAAATGTTACTAATTGAGAATATATATTCATTATATAAAAATCTTAAGTCTAATTTGTTCTACTTGAAATAATAATAGCGTTTATTATTTTTATAAACATCCGACAAGTTAGTATCAACCCGTTGACTTTAAACAGTCAACAAAGTCAACGTTTGACTTTGATTGACTTTGACTTTATATATACATAAGTAATCAAATCTGACCCCCAGCTCCTAAACGACCCGTTATATCGACATTTACAAGACTCGGAAAAAGAAGAGTGATTTATAATACGAAAGAATATTCCGTGACAAACAACCTTTTTAGTTTTAAGTCGAGACCTGAGTCTCGACAGAAAATGACCAAATGCCCTGTTTCAATTCTGCTGTAATTTGTATTTTCAATAAAAACGCAGCAGTTTGACCATCGGTTTTGACCAGCTATCTCACATTTTCGTGACTTTGACCAAAAAGAGATTTTATGTAAGACGTCATTCCGGACAACTTTCGTGCTTTTCCGGAAGGCTAAAACGGACTCGAAAATGCTCAAAACGAGCTTTTAAAACCTGGACATATTTTCAAAATAAGCTATAATAGCATTAGAAATTTAAAAATCTTTCAAACCTTGTTTTTGCCGTAACTTCTTCGTTATTAGGAGTTACGGGACGTTCAAATTACTGAAACGCTCGTAAAAGTACCCTTTACAATATTATCCGACCAAAAATAAGATTTTACAAAATCTCAGACCTCGTTTTCCGTGTCAAACCTGCTGTCCGAATTTACATTTAAAAACCCATCCAAATCATTTTCTCAATCACCCAATATCATCATCTAGCCTATTCGACACAAGTATAATCGGATTTCATCACACCCAATAACTCTAAATCGATTAAATCGCAAAAACAAAAATAACACAAGTATAACAATACTTACAAAAGCTATAGTAAGCAAAATCGGGAAACAATACTTGAACTCGATTCGCCTCCTATTGTGTCTAGCCGAACTCGAACCAACCCCAAAAACCAAAACCGGGCTTTATCCATTTAAACCGAGCCTCTAATAATGTTTATATAGATATTTTAAACACCCCTTTTTAATGAAATTGTTTGAAACTAACCCGGATTCCAAACTCCAAAAAAATACCCATTGCATGTGTTATTTTATTGCGTAGATGTGTAGGAAATGAAGAGAGGATTTGGAAAATATAGGTTGATCGGAATGCATGTGATTTTTTTTCGGCGACTACGGCGGTTTCCGATGACCGGAAAACTTTTCCGGTGGTGGTGGGATGGTGGCAGCTGGCGGTTCAAAGAGGAGAGGGGGAGAGAAAATGTTTTGGTAAAGAGTTTATAAGTGTGTGTGTGGTGACTTATATAGAAAACAACTTTGACCCTTTTTGTCAATTTTTTGCCCTTTCTTCTTATTAATTTCCTTCAAAAAAATACAAAGGTTTTGCTTTACGACACACTAAATTTAATAATAAAAACCATTAATAAAATATTAACTCTCGTAAAAAATAAAGTTTTGACTTGGTTTCGACTAACACTAACACTGGGGACAAGTGACGAAAAAACAATTTGGGTAACCATAATAAAAATAAAAATAATAATATCGAAGTGCGTCGAAATTTTTTCTACTTTCCTAAAACGTACACACGAACATCGCGGTCCGAACGTCGACTCACGAAATTTCAAAAATAAATATTTAAAATTTCCGTTCGTAATAAGATACGAAAATAATTATTTACGACAAATAAAATTTAAATGTTGACGTTCACTCACGCGATTTTATAAAATAATAATTATGACGTCGAATTCGTGATTGTCATACGCGTCGTGAAACTCGGGTTGTTACATGTACCTCGTTATCAAATACCTCCCCGATCGTGGATCCGGACGTATGACACAATAGCACCAACCTTTTTGTAACTTTGAATTTTCTTGCTAAAATTTCAAAATTGACAAACGCGTCATTTTTTTTTTTCAAAATTACTAGACCATCTATATCTTGATAATCATCAAGATGACCAAATATAGTATTTTCTCCATAACTTTAGACGGCCGATGGACCAAAAACTCCATATGTAAAAGTTCTAGACACTTAGTAGTTGAAACCATGTTTTTAGCTTTATGGCTTGCATGTACTTGTTTTCCTATGTGGCAATCGTCACAAAAGTGATTTTCAAATTTTAGTTTTGGTAAATTTCTAACAATTCATAAAATGATAGCGATTGTATAAGTCGCATATGTGCGTGACCCAATTTTCGATGTCATGTGTCGAAGTATCATCTATTGAAGTTAGAAAAAGGTTATCCTTAGGTGAGTTACCAGTTTTCATTACATAAAGACCAATTTTCCTAATCCCTCTTTCTATGGTAATGTCGTATTTAAGTATTTCACTACCGGTTTCGCTAAAGAGTACTTTTCACTTTTTATCACATATTTGACCTATGCTAAGGAAGTTGAAATTTAGATTTTCTACACGACTAACATCAAGAATAGTTAAGGAGTTGTGAGTGATCGTACCTTTGCCAAATATCTTGCTTTTTGTGTTACTACCAAACACCACGTTACCTCCATTGATAGCTTCGTATGTAGAGAAAAGATCTTTGTTACCCGTCATATGCCTTGAGCAACCACTATCCTTAATCCATTCATTTGGTTCTAATTTAACTTTTAGACGTACCTAAAAGCACAAAATAACTCAAGCCTTTGGTCCCTAATATCTCATGGGTCCATTAGCGTTAAACATACCGTTTAGTTGGTTCATGTAATGGTATGGAGGGTAAGGTCCCCAAGAACCAAAGTTAGGTGGTTGAAATTGGTATTCCTGTTGTGCTGAATAGTTCCAACCTACTTGATGGTAGTCGCTTTTAGGGTATAAGGTGTTTGGTCTCCTAAGAGGCATTTTAGGTCGTGTTTGGATTTTGCTTTTTCCAATTCCTTGACCAAGTTTTAAGACTGGTGTTTGTTTGACATTTCCTACAGTAGCACTAGGTGAAGTTTTCTTAGTTATTTGGACAAACTCGCTTCTATTTTGCAAAATTGGTCTTGAAGTATCATCGGCTGATACAGTACCCTAGTACCTTCCTTTTTCACTAGCCGATACCTTTGCAGAGGTACCGTGTAAGCCGGTTCCACATAAAGCATTTTGGTTCTTTCTTGACCTATTTTCCCGTGTTTATTTTGCTAGTCGAAGCTTTATCTTCTGTTAATCCAAGACCCTTTTTATCTTTTTGTAATCTTATATTTTCAATCATTTCTTGTTAAAAGTAACTACTATTTTCAAACTTAGCGAGTTTTAATGAGAGTAAATTAATTTCCGAATAGAGGTCGCTACACGATTCACACTCTTCACTAATAGCCTTATTTTTCTCTAGTTGCTTTAGCCTTTCTTTAAGTTTACTAACCTCATTGTCTAGGATTTCATTTAAATTTTTAGATGTTTGTTTTTGTTGATTATTCTAAGACAAATTTTACATAGCTTATTATATTCATTTTGCAAGGATTCTTCATCTAAGGAAATACTATAATAAGGAGTGTCGGAAAGTACCTCATTTGAGTCGTGAGCCATGAGACATATCTCATCTTTCTTGGGATCATCATCTTCATCACTGTCACTCCAACTTCCTCCAACGAAAGCCTTTTGGTCATTGTAGGAGTGTTTGGGACAATAACTTATGAAGTGATTTGGATCGCCACACTTGAAACACCTACGATATTCTTTTCCTTTCTTTTCTTCCTTTGCTTTTCGAAGGGTCTTTTTGTCGTCGTACGGTTGACAGATGAATTTTCTTCTTCTTCTAAAGAATTTCTTGAAATCCATAACCGCTATAGCATATTCCTCATCATCACTATCCGAACAAGAGGCTTCTTTGTCACTTGACACTTTCTTAGCCTTTAGAGCCAATGACTTTTATTTTTCCTTCTTACTTTTGGAAGCCTCCGAGTCCTTTTCAAGCACTACTTCATAGACTTTCAAGTTACCAATGAGTTCATCTAAAAGTAGTGTTGACAAGTCCTTGGAATTGTTGGGACTTAAAGACTTCAAGATGATTCTTAGAGTTGCTACTGCTCAGGTATATATTAGTGTTGTCAAGCATAACTTAGTACTGTTGGTGATATTAATAAAAATTATGCTAAGTAGTTAGTACTGGTAGTATAAAGTTACTACTGCTAGTTACTACTATTAGTATAAGTTAGTACTGTTAGTATTAAGTTACTGCTGCTTGTTGAAGTTAAGACTGCTCAGAGTTGAAGACTGAAATATATGCTAAGTAGTTAGTGCTGCTAGTAGTAACGTTAAGACAGCTAGTACACAATTACTACTGTTAGTATGTATTAGTATTGCTAGTACTAATGTTACTAATGCTTATGCTTATCAGTACTGCTGGTACAAAAGTTTATGCTGCTGGATTACAGCTGCTAGAAGAATTACTACTGTCAGAAGGATAAAGACGAGTAAAGAGATAAGGATTGCCTAGAGAACAAGAATACTTACGAAGATAAGTATTGAGCTATTTTTGTAAAAGATATGTATAATGTATTTGTTTAATAGATTACGTTTTCTTTTAGAAAATATTATGATATCTTAGGAAAGTATTGTAAGCCTTGTAGGACTCCTTGGTCT
>BQNB010069872.1:0-33336 GCA_026074375.1 Tanacetum coccineum
AACAAGTTTAAAATTGACATTTTTGGTCCTTATGTTTTATAAAAGGAGTGTATTGGGCTTTTGTTGGGCTTGGGCTTGTATTGGGCCCAATAAGGTGTCGGCTTGGTTATTGGGCTTTTTCAAGCCCAATAAGGTTATGGAGTGGGTTTTGTGTGTACAATGGCTGAGATTGGCTGTAACTGGGCTAGGATTGGGCCTTCAAAGTCTTCACAGTCTTTGTCAATTGCACACAAATGGGCTGTTGTAAATTGATTGAGGGCCCATTTGGTCTTCACAGTTATACTATTGGGCTTTCCCGGCCCATCAGATGGGTTAAGATTGCATTCAATAGTATTCTTCAGTTCCGGCTCCGGTTTGACTGCTGATTCTTCAGTATTGACTCTGACTTTGGCATTTTTGGACTTTGGCCTTGATTTTGCACAGTCTTTTCCATTCCATGCTCAGTTTTTGTCTGTTTTTGGTCATTTAAGCTCGTTTTTAGAGGTAAAAGATATGTGTAATTAAGCACTTATCACCTACTATTGATTTACATAAACCTATGAATTCACCAACATTATGTTGACATTTTAAGCATGTTTTTCAGGTCAACAAGGCACAAGGTGCGATGATACATTGGAAGTCAATAATTAAAGAGTCAAGACTTAAGATTTGGGGTCTTATTACATTTTGGGAAAATTGTTATAAACCGGAATCTTTATGTATATTGTTGAATAAATTTGAAACCATGGGCTTATATAACAAACAAGTATTTTGTTAACCTAATGTATCTTTATTTTTCAAACGACACGTTTAGTAGTCGTTCTCAGAATCTTGTGCTATTGATCCATATATGTAACGCCCTCGGATATTCAATATTCCGTTGCGTTCCCAGATTTGAAGGTGTTACAACACAGACTCAAACCAGATAAAACCCTCCCTTTTTAGGAGGTTGGCGTAACCACTTCAAGGTTGTTTGCATCTAACATGAATTGAACTTGAGACCTCACATATTTTAAAGTAATAGCCACAAGCTCCTTTACCACTAGACCACCCTTGAGTGGTTACACTTGTATTTTTTCTATAAGAGGCTAATTAAGGCTAAACACCACCTAAATTAGGATAATACAACTTTAAAACTTACGATAATATAGTTCTAAGGCCATGTGTAATGGTGGCTTCACACCACAAGTGAAGATGTTTGGCGCGTGAAGGCCGTTACGGCCAAAACTGTTGGTGTGTGAAGGGCAGATTTTAGAGTCGGTTAGGTGGTCTGCAACACTTAACGAAAACAAGGAAAAGTGGAGGTAGTGTAGAGTATGTTTTACGCTCTGTTCTCTACTTACCTTTATGGAATGAGAGCAATTGACAGTGAAAGAAACAAAAAAATAACATGTTCTCAAGATTTTTTGTGCAAAGTAAAAGCAAGTAAAGTAAGTGGAAAGGGGGTAAACCACTTGTTTTTTTCAGCCACACATTACAGCCCATATATGGGGTGAAAGGTAAAGAAAAAAGTCAAATTACATTGAAAATACAATATTGTCCTTTCATTTCCAGCTATATTCAAATATCATTTTTAGCTTTAGGGGTGTAAGAGTAATTTCATAGCTCCTCGTATTTGATGCCAAGCTCAATAACACGTCTTTCTTTCATTTACTTCACATTTGTAGAACAACATATAAAGGGGAAGTGATTTGCACACTCCACTTATTATTGACACACTCAAAATGTGTGTGTGTTGCCATTTATACCTTTAAATTATTTAGTGGAGTGTGGAAATCAAGACAAAAATGAAAAGGATATAAATGGCATGACATATAATTTTGAGTGTGCAAATAAATTATGAGAGTGTGCAAATCACCTCCCCATATAAAGCAATAAGTTTCTCTACTCTTCTTTCCCCTCTTTTTTCTTTCCTTACTATTCTTTTACATCCCCTCCAAAAAATGCTTAAGAACACATCGTTAATGTTTGTGAGTGTGTGGAGATATATTGTGGGATATCCTTGTATAAAGTGACACATTTTTATGTGTTTTGTTAGGTCATTATCACTACAACTGTTAAATGGCGGATTATGCGATGCGATGAAAAGCTTATGTGACGTTGAAGTGAAGATAAAGAGAATGTAACCATTACACTCGGAGCCTAATCGGCTCATACACAACATATTCCGTCTCATAGCAGTATGTGAATAGCAATATTCAAACCATCAAGATAACACGCTCATAAAAGTGTTCGCCTTCATTCATAGAAAAATCATCCTCTCAGTGAAAATTGAGCTCTCCAATTTAAATGTTTATATTTTGCACCTTTGGCATTTATTTCAAAAAAATGTTAGTTAAAATGGTAAGAAAGTTTTCATAAAGCAACCGAATTCAATACTATACAATGAGACTCTCTAAAAAAAATACAATGAGACTCTCTAAAAAGAAACATGAGTTATTTTTGGAAAATCAGACTCTAAAAAAAGAAACATAAGTTACTTTTTGGAAAAAAAAAATTAGTAGAGGGTTTTCCGGTAAATTTTATTACGCCAAAAAAACATTTAAGTACAAGGGATAAGGGTGAGTCCAACATCTCCGCCTGTTACATGGACAAAAACTACTTCCTTAAAGGAAGGTACACAAAATAACTAGACAAAAGACACATAAATTTATTTCTTCTTACAACCTCAAACTCGGATATTCATATTATCGCATATAGCTTGAAGCTCTATGCACTATTGGTTTTAATATATGCCAAACAAATTTTAGTGCCTAGCTAGCGTACATGGTTACATTCATAGATATTGATTGATCGGTCGAGTGTGACCATATATCTAACTCAATAACACCTCTTTTTGATTCAAATGTACCTCCAAATGTCTACATCTGACGAGGTTTAAACCTTTGACCTCTTGTATGAAAACGATTGAACTTACCGCTATGCTATTTGGTACAAGTTATATGTAGAAATCTGAGATAGAGCAAATACACCGAAAGGCAAGGCACCGAATCCTGCATATACTGCATGTTCTTTTTGCTGCTACTATATAAATATCGACAAAATGGATTGATCACTAATTCATGTAAGGTTGAAGAAAATGATAGACGTAGATAGAAGTACACATGATTGCTAGTGTTTCCTAATGTTTAGTAATATAAGAACATGAACATTTATATTTAATTAGCCAAATTTAGTGGTAAGAGCTGTTAGGATATGTACATATATCAAATAATATATGTTCGGGAAATTACGTGAGTCTATGGAGGCACACGCGTATACACAGATGATACGTTTATTAATGTAATTAATATATGGTATATTAATTATATTAATATGTTTCACGAAATAATTAAATGGTCAAACAAGAAAAAAGGAGGGGTCCGAATGTCGTTTCTAGCAAACAAAAAGAGGTGTTTGAGTATGACTTGAAAACCAAGTCATTGGCCTATATAAACCTCATTTATTCGATGATGAGATATATGATATTTTATCCCTAAAAGTCAATCGCTAATATATGGTGTTCGACAACAGAATTAATATCATAGGAATCCATGAATGCGTGTATGATATATATTGCATATGTATGCATGCTAGATATTCTATGACACACATATTCCTTTTCCTCCTAATACTAGACGATTGGTTTTAAATCTCCTTGCGAGATAGGATCGTTTGACGACAAGAACCAAAACAAGAACATCGTGTTGAGTTGTTTTATTTGTGAAGCAAGGACTAGCATCTTAGCGTATCTCGGTGATGTGTAGTGTATGCACACCATAGAGGTTATCTACTTTGATAACTTTGGTGGTTTTCGCGTTATATTATTTATTATACACACGCGTATATAGAAGACGGTGTTAACGGTTACTTTTAAGCGGTGTATCGTTTCGTGCTAAAAGGTATACATCTTATATCCCTGTTAATTAATGTGTTCTACGTGTGATCTTTAATTCTGCTGCGTACTCGTGATATATTTAATGCTTAAATAGATGTAAAAACCCAACAGTGACATCTCGAGCCATCATGTAGAATCATTAATTACAAGGAATAAAATTGAACAAATTAGGGTTTCATGATTAATTTTAATGCCCCGGTGGGCGTTTTTTGTTAAAAAGATTTGATCTTAACGGTTAATAAAATTAATTAGACGAGATCTAGGTTGTATGCAATTTTATATAAAACTTGATGTATTAATTGTTAATAGTTTTAAGTTTTATTAATTGTTAATGGAGATCCATGATAAAATCATGCAAATTTATCATGGATTGATATTAGATATTTAAATATTGTTAATTTGTTAAAAGGATTTGATTTAAATATGATCAAGATTCGCATAATTTTTAAATATTTTCTTAATTGGTAAGATCCATGATTCAAGAATTCGGGAAGACCTTTATTATTGAATTAATGGGGCCTAAAAATAGTTAAAAGATTTATGTGCTATGTGGTGTATATTTGTATAAGGCTTACGCAATCGATTTTGTCGATGGATGTGGCCGGAGTTTATAGGACGAAGGAGCCTTATATGAATATATACATGTTTTAATTATTAGATAATTAGGATCATATTTAATGTTTGCATGCCTTAATTGTTAAGTGTGTTTAAATAAATGTTATTTAGTTTAGTTAATGTTTATATGTTTTATTTTAAGTTCTTGACTTGTGAGAAAATAAAACGTTTTTCGAAAAACAAATATAAACATGACTAATGATTATCGAAATAAGATTTATTATGGACTATATAGTGCAAAATGTCAAAAGTGGATTCGGCTTACATCCGATATAAAATCTTCCATGATTAGACTAGCAATTTATAGTTCATAATGTGTTTTTAAATTAAAGTTTTAATTTTTATCAATGACGTAATTTGCAAAAGTACTATATAGTTGCAAGGATAAGGTTCGGGGAGACTCATCAAGACTTCGGTCTTGTAGATACCATTACCCTATAATACCTGACTACGTTGTAGTTTCCTTACCTTGTATACTATATAGGAAGTCGCGAATGGTCTAGGGTTTGAATGATTTTAATCATTCTTTAATCTTTTCCCGCGATAAAAAGCAAATCTTTATATTTAAAGATACGTTGAATCGTCAATTTTAAGGTCTCACTATTTATGTATTTGATACGATGATAATAGGTGATACCGTAATAATAACTTAATTGAGAATAAAGTTTTTATTAAAATCTATGATACGAAGATGTATGCATGCTTCTTCGTACATATTTGACACGTCAAATAAAATACCCTTTTTCAACTAAGTTGTTGCCATCCAATTTGTAAAAACACTTGTAGATTGCTCTTTACTATGCGTGAGACGTGTGTAGATTTGCAATCTCAAGGTGATTATACGCTTTTCCGTGAGACGGTGAGTGTTACATAATCACAGTTTTTTATTGGACGACTTAGCGTTGTTGTGGTTAGACCTATTAAACACGCGGCATAGAAGGTATGAAACATGCTTACTAATATTATTGTAATAAAGTAAGTCTAATATGTTTAGGAGTTTACAAAAGTTGTGATTATCAATCGTTGATTACCTTTGAATACACCATCCTAGCAGATCAACGGACGTGGTGGTGGTATGTCAAGTAGGATCCTAACCTTAGAAAATTAATTGTTTATTTGAATAAACATGGGTAGTTAATTTTCTTCAAGGAGTATTATCGAAAATACTAAAATTGAATTTTGCGATTCTATTAATAGTATTAATGCAACGATAAAACCGTAAACAATGGTTTGTTTCTTTATCAAAGAAGTCAAACCGAGACTCCTTTCCTTGTAAGGAACAAGAAGACTAATTCCTAATATCTTTCTTGTCCCATGAAAGTATAATAGGACGTAGGAATTGCCTAATGTAATCAAACTACAAAGCAAGCTTAAAAGTTCAGTTATTTTGCAGACTATGCTTTTCATATAGATTTTCATGGTGAATATTTTGAAAGATATAAGACATAGATAACCAGAGAATATGTTTCTTAAAGCTATCAAATGGTAACTAACTTAATGTAAGATGTTTTAATGAGTTTTCCTATTAGAAAAATACCATTATTACGCAAAATGGTTAAGGGCAAACTAGGATAAAATATCTAGTTATTTGTCTTAATCCAAATTAAGGAGGAAATTGCATGCCCAATTTTCAAGTTAATCAATAGCATTGATGGATAGTCCCTTATTTGCATAGTAGAACTTTTGAAATCCAAGTAAATGTTACTAATTTAGATTTCAAATAGAGTTAGAAATAAATAGATCACTATTTGATTTCACTCGTTATGGAACACTTGCAATGTTGTCAAATCCAGTGGGAGCATAGTGATTTATTTCTGAACAAGACATTAATGTAATGTTGTCTAATTCAGTGGGAGCTACAAGGTTTATTATCTTGGTAGTAACCCAGATTATTTCTCGCTTATCTTGAGATAGTATATAGTTTTCCAACTATACACACTAATGGTTTTAAGGATAGTCGTGCACTATTTCTTATTAAACAAAGTGGTTCTATATCTACTTGTAATGCTAATATTTGTGACACTATCATATTGTCCACATAAACAAACGAACGTCGTGTTGTTTAACTACATGTATGATGTTGTGCCATGCACAAGTGGAAGAAATCTTTAGTGTGTGCAAGGTACAACACATGACAATAACAATATGATTAAACATTTCTCTTGACCGTAAGGTAAGAAACTAATATCCTACTAGGACTTATTGCCCTATTTAGAACATATGTCAAGATATGAAATAAAGACTACTTCAAGTAAAATGTTTATGTGTTTTTGAAATGTCCAAAATAATGAAGTTATCTCGATTTAAAGACTACTTCAAGTAAAATGTTTATGTGTTCTTGGAATGTCCCAAATAATGAAGTAATCTTGATTAACTTGAAATTAATACTGAAGCCAAGAGTTGGTGTTCAGAATTACTTTAGTTAAATATGTTTATGTTTATTGTAAATTAATAAACATTAAGTCCGTTAATTGTTAAAAGACTTATAACATAAAGTAAGCGTTCAGAATTACTTTAGTTAAATATGTTTATGTTTATTGTAAATTAATAAACATTAAGTCCGTTAATTGTTAAAAGACTTATAACATAAAATAAGTTATATCTTCTGGCTATGACATGAACAAAAGTCCTTGAATTGTTCAAATGCAAAATAATGTATAGTTAACATGTATAGAGTTCTTGGACTAGTTAAAGCTATATACATTATTGCATGCAAATAGGTTTTTTAAATGCTAAATTTTCAATTTCGTTTGACGCAATTGATAAGTATGTGACCTAAAGAGTATTAAGTTATTTAAAAGATTGTGATAAAGTCTCACAATAAAATTACTCATAGAATACCACATATTCATGGTATGTCTAGAGTGTTGAATCAAATTCTTTGGAATTATTTGATTTTGATAACTTTAATATTTTAGCTCCAAATCTGTCAAGGTTTGAAATTGAGTATGTCTTGTATATACTCAATAAAACTCCAACCTAGAAGGTTAATAAGATACCATCATGATTATGGAATGTGATGACTCCTTTTAAGTCTTAAAATTGAAGTTTTGAAATTGTTAAAAGTCTTATGAAGAATGACATTAACAAACTAAACTCAAAAACTGTCAATGTATCTTGTAATGTCCCTCTACATGCTAAGTAATTATAGAAAAGTCTTTAATTACAAAATGCAAGTGGGATCGTTTTTTAGATCTAAAAGAGATAAAAATACAAAATACATAACCTTCTAAACACACTAGTGAATATCATACCGAGGCTTTATATGTAAATGTTTAACCTTATAATGATATGATACTCGTTCATAGATCCGCAAAGATATATCAAATACTTGATGGATAAATGTTATATATCAGTATTGAGGAATATGAGTCATAGGGTCATGGTGAACCCGTTAAAGATGCATTATTGAATTTTGAATTTGGTATCATGGTGTAACAATTAATATGCATTGTTGAATTTTGAATTTGATAAAGACTCAAGCTATGAATGTTAAGATGATGTCCACAAAGATAAATAATTTTTGAACATTTTGATTGATCTTTTAACTAAAACAGTTAGACGGAAGTTATAATGAGTTTCCTCAAAGAGAAAAAAACCCAAGTGGTAATGTTCTAGGTGTCAAACTCATATGGACAATGTTGTACTCATATTTAATGCATGCATTATGATAGAATTTTCTATCATAAACGCAAGAAAATTGTTTTTGTTTGATTAAATATTCTTTCTATGTGCATTAATTATATAAAGATGGTTGATTGTCATACTAGTGTTCATATAGATGAAATATGACAATGGAATTTAAAACTCTTCCTTGAATGATTGCTTTTATGAATTCATATAATCTTTATGAAGTGTACAAGCGGCAAGAATCCAAGTATGGATCATTGCAAGTATCTAGGAGAATAATCTTAAGTTTATTGTAAATAAAGATAACTCCTGAGTATTTCTAAAAGCTAGTGGGAGTATTATGTTCAAGTTTCCTTCACCTGAAAGATTTAGGAAATAAAACATACAACCTTAAAATAATATGTTTATTGCTATAAACATATGCGGTATATAAATCTAACACAATATGACATACCATTAGAAAGTCTCAATGGATACACATCTTTTGATAGGATAGAACATGAATGAAATCTTAAGTTAGACTAAAAGATTCATTATGTATATTATATTGTGTAGAGGAATAGTTGTATCATGCATGAATGCAAGATGATTTGACAACATTGGAATTCAATCAAAAGTTATTAGATAATCATGAATTGAATATTTTAATGGAATATGTTTGTATTTGGAATTCTTCTTAGATTATGGATTTGTCCAGAGTAATGAAAATCTAAGGATATACATTGCAACAATTTATTGTGCAATAAGAATAAACCAATGAACTTGAAGTTCATGAGGTGCCAAATATTATTAAGAGAATATTCACCGTTTACGGATTTTAAAAGGCATGGGGACGTTTTGTACACGGATGCTAAATCTAATTGAGATGACACTCAATACTAGTTATGGTATAATTCCATGTTTGATGAAGACCATGTGGACTAGTTGTGCTTAACTGAGAGCATAGTTGCATTACACATTAAAGAATAAGAATGCTTTACAGTTTTGAAAGCTGTGGAAGATGATTGTGTCAATAGTTGATGTTACAAAACTTATGATATAATAGTGTGTCAAGATATTTGGATATATATGAACAAACAATCGTCATACATATTCAAGAACTTCACTTATTGAATTCTTAAAATAAGTTTTCTCAAAATTCCTAAAGATCAAATCTAGTTAAAATTATGAAATCAAAGCCTTGTCAACAAGTACGATTGTCGTATCTTGAGGCATGATTTGTCAACTAGAATTTTCATGCATTTGATCTATTTAGTATTTGGATAAGGGATGTTATAGACAATTTTATTAATGATAATGATACGAGGTATGCGGGTTATATTTAATATAAATTGTGTCCTATATTTGCATGTTTAATCCGTGAATAATATCTTTATTATTCTAAATTAGTCCTAGTCCATTAACGACAGAATAAAATGGGAAATATTGTTAAATTAAGACAAATCTGAGTGATTGGTGATATCTTGGATATTAAAGGATGTGTCCGCCAAACTCACATGATATTCATAAAATGAATATTGGACTTCCCCAACTAACAAGATCATCTCTTTATGGATCGACGTCATCAAGTGAATCTTGTAAGTGATTTTATTTACAAAATCCTTAGACTTGAGATGCAAGTAGGTTTAGCATATGTGGATATTCCTTCTTGATATATTTTAAGTTATCCTGAATAAGGTAACTAATAAGGGCTATGTCAGAATGGTTTATGCTACATGATGACTGAACACTTGTAGTCAATATATAATTTGTTCCTTCAATAGTTGAAGTATGATGCCATTGGGCCCCTCGTAGGGTTAATCAGATATATGTGTGGCCGCACTCAAAAACTCAAGTAGATATGTCTCAATGATTTTTGGTAATCTAGATTAATCGTATATACGAGAAACAGAATCGTTAAATAAGGGAATGACTTTGATCCATATCCATTTTTAACACGGTATCGGAAACAAAGGGATTGTAAATACTTAAATCATTTAACTGTGACTTTTTCAAGTACACTCAGGTATTCCTGGGAGCATTGGCGTGTTGCTAGACGCTTACTAATGTTATTATATTATTTGAGACATGTCCAAGTGGGAGCTGTTGGGATACGTACATATATCAAATAATATATGTTCGGGAAATTACGTGAGCCTATGGGGGCACACGCGTATACACAGATGATACGTTTATTAATGTAATTAATATATTGTATATTAATTATATTAATATGTTTCACGAAATAATTAAATGGTCAAACAAGAAAAAAAGGAGGGGTCCGAATGTTATTTCTAGCAAACAAAAGGAGGTGTTTGAGTATGACTTGAAGACCAAGTCATTGGCCTATATAAACCCTCATTCATTCGATGATGAGATATATGATATTTTATCCCTAAAAGTCAATCGATAATATATGGTGTTCGACAACAGAATTAATATCATAGGCATGCATGAATGCGTGTATGATATATATTGCATATGTATGCATGCTAGATATTCTATGACACACATATTCCTTTTCCTCCTAATACTAGACGATTGGTATTAAATCTCCTTGTGAGATAGGGTCGTTTGACGACAAGAACCAAAATAAAAAAATCATGTTGAGTTGTTTCATTTGTGAAGCAAGGACTAGCATCTTAGCGTATCTCGGTGACGTGTAGTGTATGCACACCATAAAGGTTATCTACTTTGATAACTTGGGCGGTTTTCGCGTTGTATTATTTATTATACATACGCGTATATAGAAGACGGTGTTAACGGTTATCTTTAAGCGGTGTATCGTTTCGTGCTAAAAGATATACATCTTCTATCCCTGTTAATTAATGTGTTCTACATGTGACCTTTAATTCTGCTGCATACTCGTGATATATTTAATGGTTAAATAGATGTAAAAACCCAACAAGAGCAAGGGGTGTGATAATGAGTGAGCTCGCCGAATCTGAGGTGGCAAGCCACTTGGCGACGCCGAACCCTCACCATCACAATGCCTGAGCTCGCTGATGTGTCATTGTATGGTGTATATTTTTTTGATTCAAGTTTTAAATTTATATTTTGCCGACTTAACCAAAAACAACACTTTAACGGGTAGTGTACCCGGTCGGTGATAGATTCGTGGTAAGCAGGGTGTCGAACACTTGAAGTGAGGTTAAATCTTTTAATTTATTAATATTTTGTTTTACTAATCTAAGTTAATTCTAATCTAAGTCAAACCTATACTAATCCTATGTTAGTTCTAATTCTAATTCTAACAGGTAAAAGGGGGGTTTCAGCCTGAGAGACTGGCACGGGTTTGGTGGTGACTATAATCAATTCAAGACACTTTAACCCACGCAAGCAAATTAACAGAAGATAAAAGAGCGGTCAAGCCTTATAATAGAAAACTGTATTAGCCATCATTAATCCGATTAGAAGTTGGTTTGTTTATTCAGTGCAATGATTACTTATCTCGAGGTGGTATATCATTCTTAGACTTAGGCGGGACTTCTTCCTAAGACCTAGACACATTAATTCTGTCACAATTAAAGCATCCGCATAAAGCATCCTTATTTGCTGATTATAATCTATCTTAGGGATTAAAGCAATGGTGATCTTGTTAAACCCTAGCTCATAAAGACTTTACCCACTTACTGCTTAACGGTGATTCATACACTAGTAGTCCACTAACCCAATCTTTACCAATCAGTTAGAACGTACTCGTTGATCCCAAGGGTCACCTACCGGTCCAACTAAGCTCATAATCTAAAGGCAAAGACATGTCGTTAATTGTGATCCTATTGGTCTAGATGTATTAATCACTATATGGAGAGCTATCCCGGCATCTAGATTACTTGGTCTGTATCACTAGATCTAGTTGAATGATAGGTTGCATACAAAAGCACGTAAACAAGTATATTGATAAACATAAACAAGCATATAACGATAAATTAAGAAATCAAGATATAAAAAAACCAAACATTTAGATCTTCATAATAATGGCTAATACCAAAGGTATTAGCCTTCAAACATCATAATTAATACAAGAGTAATGGCTTAGCGAAGGTAAACTAACCGACTTAACGAATGATACCAAAAACTGAACGATTACAAAAGTATAAGAAATTACACGTTATCTTCTATGGATTGGAATGCGTTGCAATACCTCTTCTGCTCTTTTTCTCCTCTGAAAGTGACTTTTGTGGTTTAGGTATCGAGAATATGATTTAGCACACTTAAAACTCGTTTTTGAGTTTTGTATTTATAGGGTCTGGAGTCGGTGTCGATACGGCGTATCCAAGGTATTGGATACGACGTATTAGAGTTTCTTAGAGTAGGGACCACGTTTGATATCTTCCAGAATATTTTATTCCCATATAGCTTGAATACGGCGTATTGCCTTTCCTGGATACGACGTATTGGTCTTGTGTCCTTCGTGGTCTTTGGTGAGTGCAGGCACAGATACGCCGTATCTTCCTTGATGGATACGGCGTATTGGTTGTCAGAATAGTAATCTTCAAAATATCTTCGTTTAAGCTCCAGAATGCGCGCCTTTTGCTAATATTCACCAAGTACTCCGTAATTACTGCAATTCTCAAATATAAACGATTAAGTAACAATTCTTTGCAATAATTATACAAAATAGGTTAATTACATGGGATAAATGATGCTATAAAATAGACGTTATTTGATGTCATCAAATATCCCCCCACTTGAATCCTACTTGTCCTCAAGTAGCCTTTAGAAGTTTATAAAAATGTATCCCTAAGGATATTTTCCGTAAAACAATTATTGATCTATTACATGTAAACTAACCAACACCTCATGAAATAGGAAGATGAAAACACTCAAATCCACAACTAACTATTGGTAACATGTAAACTAATTTGCTCAATTGCTGCGTTCCGTAGACGAGTATTCTCTCCATAATCTGGCAAGGAGACATATCTCCACCGCTAAGGCAAGGTATAACAAGTTTATAAAGGTAAATAGGTTTTTGTTATAAGGCTTAGGGTTGATCATTCTTCAATCTTTCACACATAAAGTAACCACTCCAACAAGGCAGCTGAAGCACACATACATGGCCATAACGACAGAATAGACATGTGTGTTCGATCACATCCCAATCGATTGTAAAAGGTGAGAAAATTGGAAAAGTGGTGGGGTAAAAAAACCAACGGTTAGGATGAAGAATGATATAGGGTAGGGACCTTCTAACTTTCACCAAAAGTCGTAAACCAACGAGGCAGCTGAGACATGCATACATGGCCGTAACGATGGAATAGACATGCACGCTCGTACAAATCCTCATTCGCGTAAAACCAGCAGCTAGTCATTTGGAAAGAGAAGTAAATTGTTGTTAAATAAAAATCACGAAACAAATAGATTAAGTCTAAAATACAAGTTGCTAGACACTTTTTCCCGATTGTAACCATGATTAAGACACGACTATTTACAACGTCTTGATCATAGATAAAAAACAACAACCTTAGTTGGCGTTCCCGTAATGGTCAACTTCTCAATCATCTCATACTTTACATACTTTACAAGGCAAGTGGCGATATCTTCCACTTTATACAATACTTTACATCGTCGATTTGTATCAAAAAATAATCGATCCTTCGTGTAATTCCTTCAGTAGTTGCGAAACGATTATCTTCAAACTTTCTTTCTCTTTTTTTGTTGCGATTTTTCTTAATTTTTTTTGGTTTTTTTAAACACTATACTACGTGTTATCCTTAAAATATGTTGACTAATACAGAATTACACTAGTTATCATTGGGCAAGACATGCAGGGACTAGAATTGTTAAGTTAGATTAGTTTCCCTTGTCTTGACCTATAAATACCCCCTCCATACTTCCATAAAAGGGTGAGGATTCATTTGTATCATTTCACCAAAGTGTGTGTGTTCTTTCTCTCTCTAAAACACATACACATCTTTCCTTTTTCTCTCTCTAAATAAAATGGCTAAGTTCTTCTTTAATCCTCCCCGACCTCCGAATCAAGTTTAGCTAGTGTTTCTTATTATGTACAATTGGTATCAAGAGCTAACCGGGGGTGTATATGTGTTGTGTTTGTGGTTTCGTTGTGGCATATTTTAGCTTATTGGTTCGGCTTCAAAGGGCTTATTTTTTTCTCTATTCGGCATATTTTTTTCTTCTTTCTTTTGTTTCTATGCAACAAAAAAAAACTAATTTTCATTTGGGCCTACTGTTGAAACTTTGATTTTGGGCTTATATCTGTTAAAAACATAACAAATCTTACTCAAGAAACTGTTTACACCTTTTATGTGTATTTGACAAAATAGTAGCCTCGTTCTTTTTTTCTTCTTGTTCCTTTTATTAGTTTTTTTTCGTTTGCCTCTTCTTCTTTCTTCTTGTGATACACAAGCTTATTTACGAGCTTATTACTACGCTTATCATCATTTTTGGTTGAGCTTATTTGTGATTTACAAGGTTTGTGGCACGAAACAAGTACAAACTTGGCTTAAACAAGAGTCGAAGAAAGGCGCGTTCAAGGTGTTTGATATTCTGTCAAACCGAACTACCTGTTTCCATTTGAGAACCGAACTACCTGTTTTCTTGTTACAACCGAACAACTTGTGAACCGAACAACTTCATCAACCGAACAACTTGTGAACCGAACAACTTGTGAACCGAACAACTAAGAAGATAGTGTGAACCGAACAACTAAGTAATTTTTGGGTTTTTAGGTTTCGTGTGACGATTAAATACGTGACTTATAATCTATATCATTGTGATCGTGGTCCTTTTTCGATCAACGGGGTATATTTATTATCTACCGACAATAACCGTACAATCCTGTGAGATCAAATTTGCAATCGTTCCATTTTATAAAATTTAAAACGAACAAGACGTGTGCATGGAGGGAAATCATTTTTGTTATTAAATATATTTCGAAATTTTCACTTTCAGTCCTTGGACTCTAAGACAAATTCATCTCTCGTCCTTTCTTTGTTTACTAACCCTTTTTGTTGAAACAGATTTTCACCGTTAGTCCTCAATACTTATAAATCACCCATTTGTCCTCCAAAGTGAATCATAATTGCACCGTTAGTCCCTATTTAAGTTTTAATCAAATTTTGTGCACCGTTCATCGTTTTAGCTCAAAAAAACGTTAACGAAAGTTCAAGTTCTTCGACAACAACAACGATTTCACCAACAACAATTAATCTGTCACACCCCGACAATGGCGAAAACTCAAGAATGCAACATAATGATCAATCATAACACAAGGTACAAAATAGAGAAAACTACATTGCCTAAAATCCAAGTGCTATGAAGACCATCCACCTTGAACAAACTCAAGTGATGTCCCAAATCGCAACTAAAATCCACAATCTCTTACAATTATTCCAATGCCCTCACAGGGGACCAAAATCTAAACTTATTCCATAACATTCAAAACTAGAATCAAAACAACAAGCAAGAAAGACCTCAAACGAAATTCCACTCGGAATACTTCTAAGTCTGCTATCACAATCATCAAACTATTCCTCTTTCACTTCACCTGAAAATGATACTCGAAAACGTCAACAATAATGTTGGTGAGCTCGTAGGTTTGACCTTAAACCCAAAAGCTGTGCCAATACTTCAACAGTGGACAATAATGCTATATGAGAGTGAATATATTCTAACAATCCAAGACATTGCATCCCCGCTAGTCAATCACAATATGTCACTTACGCACCTAAAGGGCCTACCAGCTGGAGCACTAATATTAGGACATGACCTCACATAAACTTAGGTAGACATACCCATCCGCTCCAATAATCACACAAATACTGGGTAGGCGTACCCATCCGATCTAATAATCTCACAACACTGGGTCAAGCGTACCAACCACCATCCATCCAAACAAAACATGCAATCTTATTCAAAATAGCAGTCACACACAATCTTGTCCCAAAAACAAAACCAACATTTCCGCAAAGTATCAAATTTCAAAACATTTCAAACAATAATTGTAGTATCATTTTCCCCCCAATGGAAAAACCATTAAAAGTAAAGTGGGGTCTAAACGAGAACTCCACCTCAAGCAAGTCTTTAGCTGCCCAATCCAATCTCACAACAAATGCAACGACACCCCACACGACCTGTCCAGATAATACCTAATATAATCATACCAATTCCAAAACAACTCCCACTGTTTGATTGCATAGAGATTAATGCGTTTTACAATTACCAAAACAGTTTTAGTGGTGTGATGGTTGATACTTAATTTCCACATCAATAAATCAATCTCATTCCCTGATAATACATACTTATCTATTAGAGCAAGAATATATAAAGTAATATTAAAATAAATATTTATAATTAATAATTATAAAAATATCTCGACAAAAGTCCATTTGGTAAACCTTAGTACACTCAAATTCAAAATAATCATTCCACGGTGAAATGAAACGATTACTCATAATAAAACACATAGAGAAGTTCTCGAGAAAAATATATTTTTTCGTCTTGTTAGTAATTTATTATATAAATAAAATAATTAAATATTAATTATAATTTAAAAATCAAAATCATGTTTTTAAGAGGAAAATTTCAAAGTATAAACTTTTTACAAAATTTTGACATGACCTGTTGAAACGTTTCTACAAAAAGTTTTCCAAGGTTTAAACCTTAAATTCATCAATTTTCAACAAATTCGAACACTTTCGACAAAATCCCAAAAATCTCAATCTTTAAAACACTTAACCAATACTTTTCCCATAAAAATATCAACAATATCACTTCGTAAATACATTTTCTACTATTAAAAAGTCCGACAAAATTTTCTTAAACTAAGGGGTCAGGTTTCGTGGGTCTAAACATCGCTTATTGGCCTTAAGGCCCCACAAGGGTCCATTAAGTCATTTATCAAGTCCAAAATATAACCCAAGTCCAAAAAACCAAGGTCTATTACATATATAAGTCTATATCATATAAGTAAGAAATAATCGGACCACTAATAAGCCCCTCTATAAGCCGTCGGGCTCAAATGGGGCTTAATGGGTCCGTGAGTCCCTAGAGCTCAAAATACTGTATATTAAGCTTCTAAAAATAATCTAATAATCTAACGTATCGCATTGGTTACTACCAAAGCTCAAAAATATTAACAACAACGCCATAACACAAAAATAAAGTCAAAATCACTATATCAAGTGATCTGTATGGGAAACCCTATCTGGGCAATATAGCTCAAAATAAGGCCACGAAAGAGCTTAAAAATAAGGCCCAAATAAGCCATACAATCTACTGACCAAAATAAGCATTCTAGCATCATATATTAATTCAAGCCATCACGAATACGAAAAGAAACTGTGGGGGTTGTCACAACGATCAAAACTTACAAACCCCCTTTTTCTCTTTTTATACCACACGAAACAAACACCCCTTAATTCATCCATTTCGTTTCCAAAAATCGATTTTCACAACGATCAACTTGTACAACTAACATCTATGCATCAAAGTTGAAAAAATATGGTGGTTTATGGTGATTAGGTGGCGGACGACTCACATACACACACTTAAGTGTGTGTTTTATTTTTGAAATGAAAATGAAATGGATAGAAATGAGCTAGTGGAAGGAATATATGTGTACAAATGAAAGAAAACCATGCTAAAAACTAGCCATCTTGTTCCCTCTTGACTATTTGACTGACCATGGGATCCTATCGGTCTCGGGTCTTTCTTTTCGTGTCGAAATCACCTAAAAGCTCGTAAACACAACCGTAAAATATTTACCCCCAAATATAATGTAAGCATTATATTCACTTTAAAATACGTTTCCAATATCCTAGGAGTATTCACACGACATATTTTTCACTTATACACCTTCAAGAACTCAATTTTACATTACAGACGTGCCAGACTCGTTTGTTTCGGCATTTCTCAACATTTCACAGGGTTCTACACCACCCGGAATAACCACATAACACAATAAAACCTCCAAAAGGGATTATTAAACAAATAGAACCAAATTCGTACATATCTCATAAAATCACCAGCCAGGTCACACGGTAACAAAAATCTGAATAAACTGACAAAAGTCAAATAGTCAAAGGACTATAAATGGAATATTCATAACACAAAAAGGGTAAAGGTTACATTCTACCACCCTTAAAAGAATTTCGTCCCCAAAGTTCAGCTACTAACATCACTAAACAAATGTGGGTACTTCAATCTCATCGATCTGCACGTTCCCACGTGAATTCAGGACCACGTTTCGAATTCCACCAAACCTTGACGATGGCAATTCTACTACGCTTCAACTTCTTAAACTCTCTTTCTAAAATTTCCACAGGCTCTTCCACAAAATTCAACTTAACATCAACTCGAATATCATCTAAGGGCACTTGCAGTGTTGGATCAGCCAAACACTTCTTAAGGTTCGACACGTGAAACGTGTCATGAACACCATTCAATTCTTCGGGAAAATCAAATCGGTAGGCCACAGGGCCTACTTTCTCAATAATCTCAAACGGTCCAACAAACCTTTGTAGGTTCCTATAATTTCACACAAATAGATCTAGAGAGAGTGAGTTAGAGAGAGAGAGATGGATGTAGAGAATTAGTAAAAACACACTTTGATGTGTGTGTCAAAATGATTTCTTCCAACACCCTCTCCATGTGTGGAGAGGGTTTAAATAGTTCTTACAAAAATGCCCCATAAAACGGGCTATGATGTGGGCTTACAGTGGGTAAAGACCCGGCCCACACCATAAATCATACGATTACTAATAAAAACTATGAGCTATGCTAAATATAAGAAAGCAAGTGGGTGACCATGAGTCATTTTCTTATCCTTAACAATCTCCCCCCTAAGGGAGGTAACCCCATAAATACAATTTGTATTTTACATTCGTATGAGTTGTTCTTCTGACTTTAGGCCTCATATAACTTTGATTCAATCATTCATTGACTTTCATTGTACATCTTTGTAGTGTCCTTGAGCTTTGTTTCCTTAGACTTTGTGAGAGATCTTTACTTTCTTTAAGATCAACAGCCACAGAAAATCTCTAATCAGCCTTGTTTGTGAAGTATTGCCTCCATGTGATGTAGTGACCTACGTACCGGCTGCTCAAACTTTTTCTGGATCATGATATGCAAGCATCAAGAAGCGGGAAGCAGTGTTATCTAAGTCTTTCATCAGCTTCATGAGTCTTTCATTAGGAAATATGAAGTGTGAGCATGGGTTATTAATTGACATGTCCTTTGTCCAGCATTCTAACCGAGTCGAGATTCCTTCACGTATATGTTAGTAATAAACACACGAAGTGTCCATTGTTCACTTCCGTTGAATAAGGGTTGCAAGAACCAACACGGTTTCCCCGTTTTTCCAGTATAAATACTGCCTGTGATCAGATAGAATTCCAAAGAATCTCCTTGACATGTGAGATCCTCGGATGTTCTGGCAATACCACGAGGATAATGCGAAGGACTCTTAAAATCTTTACTTGTTGTCACAGTATGTGAGAAACAAGCACAATATGGATTAGTGTCCTAACGAGATTTTTGGATGATCTCATGGCTCTAGACTCAATAGTGCATTTTTGGTTTTTGGTAGTCGGAGGCTGGAGCGGACTGCCACCTTTTCAATATCATCTAGCTCGGAGTGAGAGAGATGATAGAAATGTATTGATCTCCGTGAGAAATGAAACAAGAATCCTTTGAGGGATCTTGAGTGGACGTGAGGGTTGTGCCACGTATCACTGGTCTAAGATACTGGGACTTCAATGTCAGCAATCAACCATGTTGATTCCTGACAGCATATTAGTGACCCGGTTTCTGCCTAATGTTTAAGTAGGGCTTTTATTTTTTTTTGTTTATCTCTTAGATGTTTTTTTGCATTTATATTTATTCTTATTTTGGGGTGGTGGTGGGCTGCTTTCTTTTCACCCTTTATCTTAACATTTCTTTTTCATTCTTCAACCCCTTCAGTGCTTACCAAGACTTCATTACTAGTACCTTGTTGGGTTTATTCCAGTACTAGCTCTATCTCAGTCCGCACTATTCCCTTATTCTCACATAACTCCTTTTGTAATCATACCTAAGGACATCTACACTAACTAGTGGATTGTCCCTGGGTAGATCCCTCCGCTCAGGCAGGATCGTGGGACCTGTACCTAACCAAACCCATCCTTATAACTTCAAATAAAGTAAAATACAGGGTTGGTCTTATTGGTGTACAGTTACTATTCGCCCATAAAACAATTTTGAAAATCAAATCAAGGAACTTTTGTATATAGAAAGTTAAAGCCATTGTATCTGATTGTTTTGATCACGAACCTGCTCCCCCTCAACATGTTCGTTGATATAAGAAATTGTTTGACCACATGGAAGGGAGGAGTACCTGCTTAGACTTATAATCACACTTTTATCAGATTTAATATTTTAAATCACTATACTCATCCCCTGATCAAAAATTTCAAACCCTTTGAGATTTAGGATCTCAATTGATTTAAATATGTTAGAAAATTTAGGAGAAAATGTGGTCTGATTAAATACAAGCCGATATTGGGAAACCTACCTATAAATGCACCCCCTTAAATAAATGAGGACTCTGTTAGTGTCATTTATGATGAGTTTTATAAATTATTTGGAGTTTTAAACGAGAAACTCATGGAAAATTCATTAAACTGACACATAACACTGATTACCACACTACTTATTGATGTACAAGATTGTGTATGAGACAGGACCTGAAATATTCACACTTAAAGTGGCATAGTCAGTTTGTCCATGTTAGCAATCTGTAGTCCGTCTCGATACTCTCCAGATGGAAGTTGTCTTAGCTTTCCCCCGAACCAGCAATCCTTTCTTGAGAAGACACAACAAATATTTCGAAGTAAAGCGCAAATAATACGAACCCATCACATCAAAGCAATTAAGACTCCTGATTGAGCGTATTTCCTCCTTACAAATAGTGATGATAAGAATTAAAACACCAAGTTAGCAAGTCCTCAGGGGGATGTCACAATTATTGCCGTCAAAATAGCGGAAAAGATAATAACTAAGTCAACTAAGGTCTCGTAATGATAAACATTTTTCTTCCTGCAGATAATGACTATCTAATGACATCATACTATCAAACTATTTTTAACCACTTAATGACAAAAAATTCTACCCTCGATAAAATAAGCTTAATTGATTAACTGATAGGTGAAATACTAACGAATCATAAACATATCTTCAACTTCAAGGCTTCTAAAAACTACATAATTATATCCAAACAAACCTACGCATTTAAAACAACGAGGTGTTGCATTATTTGATCGAAATGTATTATTAATCCTAAGCCGCTATCCCTTGAAATAGTATTTAAGCCTCAAAGTTAACAACTTATGTCAAATGAGAGCCCATGGAGTTAAAACTCCCCCTCAAATTATTATCCGTATAAGTAATTACTTTTTTCCATAAAATTACCGTAGACAGATGAAGATAATTCGAAACAACTTTATCCCCCCCAGAACAAAAGACCCGTATTCTATTTTAAAGAATCTATTGAGTATTATACGAGGTCAAGATTTTACTTGAAGATCCTGTTTTAGTGTCAAAAATTGATTCTGACTTGATTCGAACACTTTGCAAATGATTAACCCGAACTTGGGATTTATGAAATCAATAATTTGAGAAAAAGTCGTTCGTGTTTCCAAAACTTAATACCAATGGAATCTAGTGAAACCTTTCAGTTGTACGTTAAACGAAGTAATACCTATTTGCCATATGTATCATTCAAAGTCCTAAAAGGTTTAATCACATAACATCCGTTGTCTAAAAGGAGTTAAAATTAATTAACTACCCCTGTTAATAAATACAGATTAGTTATTGTCCAAAAACCTTTTTCCGTTTACCTCCTTGATTATCTCAAAAGATCATTTTGAAAGAATTATTAGCACATTTCTCCCCCTCAAATAATGTCCCGTTTTCTATTTAAAGAGCTGTAGACATTGTTTAGTGATGGAAAAATTCTTTAAAAATCTTTTTCTGCTGATGAGACTTAGATAACTGATAAAGTATTAAAAAGACAACACCTTTTCCACCATGGTTTAATAAACACAAATAACTTATGAAGAATCTAGAAGAAAAGTATTGGTTTAAAAAAAGAAAACCTTCTCTTATTTATCAAACAAATCACTGAACGTACATTAGATCGAGTTTGCAAGGATATAAAAGTAATCCATGCCCGGAGAACTTAATCACACCGTTGTAAAGAAACAGCCGTATTTTTTAGCGACGGCTTTCCTCATTTGAAAAGCGGGTTGCAGTTAGAAATAACTGCAAGCCATTAAGACATGTTATGGAAAGCTGTTTGAAAACTACTGTCTCGAACTTCATTTAAAGACCCGTGTCATTATTGAATGACATTTCTAGATCCGTAAATGTTATCGATAAACAGCAGACATGTCTTGAAAACTCTTTTTGGTATTTTCTATTTTCTATTTTTGTATTTTGGGTTTAAGTATGTACATATTTACATAGGATACTTGAAGAGATACCACCATAACTCTTCTGATTCGTCTGCTAGCATTTTCAGCGTTTCTGGAGACATACTTTGCATTCCAACCTTTTACATGAGAAATTCAAGTTTTTCATGTCCTAACAGCTTGGAGAAGATATCTGCCAGCTGATATTCTGAGCTGACGAAGTAAAGTTCAACCACGCCATTTTCCTTTTGCTCCTTGATTTGCCTTGTTCTTCAGAACACCTCCCAGTTCATCTAATTTCACCTTATAAATCCATTTCAAGGTAATGATCATCACTTGATCTGGACGAGGTACTAGCTCCCAAATCTCCAAATGTTTGAACTCATGGAGCTCTTCATGGCATTAAACCAACAGGATTCGGTTAATGCATCTTTATAACTTTTGTGCTCCATTGAAGAGAGGAGAGCATCATATTATACAGAACACGGGCTTCATTTAGTATGTAGTGTAGTCTGTGGAAACCGGACGGAAAGATCACCAATAATCTTGTCAAGCGGATGATCCTTGGTCCATTTTTCGATGTGCTCTTGTGGTTGATTTACTGAATGCACGTTGGTTGGAATAACAATTCGAGAAGAGGATTCTTCAGAACTAGGTTCTGGAATTCAAAGACCAAAGTACATATCGTATTCCATGTGTGCAATTTCAATATCATGATACTCTTCTTCAACACCAGGAGGAATAACTTGAGATTATGAATCTGAGGTATTTGTGAGGTACTTATTGATATGCATCTTGATCATAGTCGTGAGGAAGGTTACCGTTGAAGGCAACAGGATTCTTGAGCACAAACTACAAGAGCAACTGAAACAACACTTGGGTGAAGGATTCAATTACTCATCAAACATTAAGAGAAACAACGAATCCCAGTCATTCTTTATTGGTGGAACATTATTGTGGGAGATAGGTAAGGTTGTGGTACGAGTCCTGAACTGATTGTTCTAGGAGCCATATGACCATTTTTCACAAATCAATCAACATGAAGTCCATTCACACTTCTCCCCCTAAAAAATTGCATTTGTTGATGCCATTTTTGATTGAACAAGAGAATAACAATGGAGAAGGAGGTTGTGGTACAGGTCCTGAACTGATTGTTCCAGGAGTCATATGACCATTTTTTAAAACATCAATCAACATGAAGTACTTCACCTTCCCTCCTCCCCCCTAAAAATTGCATTTGTTGATGCTGTCAGAAAAAGCATGAATCATGTTGATAAGAATGGTCAACAACAAGAAGATTTCTCTTTTTCAGAATTCGTGTCCGGAGAAAGATTATGAAGGAGGCCCGGGTCTGAACTGAGGTGCACAATGAGCCATAATGACCATAAGACCATTTGAGGATGGGAGCAACTTATAATCAAAGAAATCATATCCGAATAAACCGCAATGATCCACAAAGTCACATTTCTCCCCCTCAAAAATGCATTTGTTGTTTCCATGTTGTTGAACACGTTGAATTTAAAATAGCAAGCTTAATGTACATTGATCCACTTTTGACTGAACGAGCATGATAACTATAGACGAAGTTGATAAGACTGCACAGCAAATAAGAAGAATTCCTTCTTTTAAAAGATAAGCGCACTTGAAGCGTACTCCTTTCATTTCTTTTATGGAGCTTGGCCCTGAGAGATGACAGCAGACGCCATTTTTGTCATTGAGCGAGGCCTGAACTGATGTGAACAGACATCATTTTGTCATTGAAGAGCGAGGCCTGAACTGATGTGTACAGACGTCATTTTGTTGACATTGAGGACCGAGGCTTGAACTGCAGTGTTCAAACATCATTTTTTATGTGCATCAGATTTGAATCCCTTGAACCACTGGTTTATGAGATATTAGTCTTTTCGGCAACCAAACTTTGAGTCTTTCTATTATAAGATTACAAGATGTACCTGCACTTAAGTTAGTAGGACCTGCACTGACATTAAGAGTTTTAACGCAATCATATGGGTTAGGTGATATCAACATTTGAACCATTTGGAGTTCACTGTCACATTGTTGTGTTATCGGTGAACATCTGTACCAGTATGAAACCACCTAAGACCAGCAATCTTGAAAATTCTACCTGTCGGTTTCCACCTAAGACAAGATGTTTGGTTTCTCATGCAAAGCGAAAGACTTCTTGGGAGAAAACCTTTGTCCTTTAGCAATCTGCCTACCAGGTTTTTGAGTATGACTCTTTGGTTCAACGAGTTTGTTGATGTTTCTAGTTCTTAGGGATTGAACCTTAGCAACGATAATTCCCCTCTTTCAGAAATTTTTGTAATACAAATATCATGATTTGCATTAAAAGACCCATGTATGAACCGTTGGAGCAAAACAAAGTGTTTGGAGTCCATAAAAGGAACTAGAATTCCTAGAGTGATCTACTAGCGACACAATTCATAACCATTTGACATTACACCACTACTCTTAGATACAGGCAAACTCCTAGATGTTTGATTGTTGCTCCTAGGTTTTTGTTTGCTACCATTAGTAGTGTTTTGTAGACTAGTAGTATGCATCACACAATGTTTTGAATTCCATACTTCTTTCTTGTGCTTTTTCATAGCATCCTGTAGAAGAGATAATGATCCCATAATCATTTGAACAATACGTATCTTCATGACTCTCCTAAATGTAGCCAAGGCGCAATCACGTAATGAGGTTTTTGCAAAGCACATATTCTCGAACTTTAGGCAAATAATGAGGAGTGATTGGTTTTGACAAAACGTTATTCACATCAACTTAGGAGGCAAACCGAGGGGGGGGGTGGCTTTGAAAAGTTAGGCTCCGTACAGATTTAAACGCATTCGGTTTGTCAAACAACAGACTAGTTTCTGGTGGTTGTAAAACTGGTTTCCCCAATATTGATGGTTTTTGCAAACTTAGTATCCACGCTATTTCCTTTTAACTTTCTTAATTTTCGTTTTTCAATGCAACATTTCGCAAAAGACCTTATCCATTAATCTGAGCTTTTAAATCACATTGTTCAACAGACTTACTATATTACTTGTTGAGCAATTCAGTGAGTCATTATGTACTTCGTCTGAATTCGTGTCTTTTTGATAGAATCATAAAGTTCTTTTAAGTCTGTTTTAAATGCTCATTATCCTTATTTAACTTCTCATTCTCTGCAAGTAATTTAGCCACACTACTTGCTAGTTCAATGATTATTGTTTCCAAAACATCAATTTCATGTTTAACCTTGGCTTCATTACTTGCTTCCTTTACACTTTTAATTTGATTCTTCAAGTTGCAAATTAGTGTGGTTTTGGCCTGTAGCTGAGCATTCAAATCATTTATCTCAAAAAATTCACAAAACTCAGGAGCATCCTGGTTTTTACATGGTTTGTTACTTTGAAAACTTTCTTTCTTTTGTTGCATTAAAATTTCAAGTAAAATACAATGTTTTTCAAGTTGTAAAAATCTGTTTGAAAGTTCATTATAAGCTTCTTTTTCAACCCCAAATATATTTCTCTTTGAGAAACTCATTCCTTACAAAGACTATTTTGCTTGACTTGTATCATCATCCTGGTCAATCTCTCCTCCCCTATGACACATATTTGCTGAATCAGGAGTGGTATTGCTATCAACCTTTTCCAACAGATATGTGTCATATATGGGTTCAGATTGCTCATATGATGTTGTAACTATAGCAAGGAACATTAGGTTAAGCAGACATTTTACCTCAGCAAAGCGCATCTTGGTCATTTTACTGGTCTGATAACTGCATCCACCGCAATGTGAGAAATAAGTCCTTAAACAACTTCTACTTGTATCATGCTTATCATGACTTAGTCCAAGGCTTGCCTTTCTGAATAACCGACCAGACAACCAATTCTCTTTAACATCTGTGATTAAATTAACCTCTAATTTTTTACTCGACTGACCAAACACTCCGTGCTGTTTGTAGTTTGAGTTTTCATTCACTGATGTGCTGTAGTGCAAGTTTTTTTTCTGACTCGTATCCAACTGCAATTCGATGACAATTCAAACTAACAAACCCATTCTACCCTCGGTGCAATCCGCATAGTTGTCATTCCACTGCATGAACCGAAAGATCTGAACATCTAGTGACTAGTAGCTAATAATTTTACCAGTATCAATTACAGCTTCTATTAAAGAGCCGCTTTAAGTGTATCCAGGTTCATAAGTAAATCACGTCTGTAAGTATCAGGTTCGCAGAACATGTATTCTTTGAAATCTTTTTGCCAACATTGATTTAGATGTTCTGATGAATTTACCCTTTTTGAGGCAAAAAATTCCTTGAATTGTTTCGGAACGAATTGCAATCAAGACAAGTCCTTGGATTAACCTCAAGAAGATTCTCCTTTTCAAGTTGTAGCCTTAACTGATCCAGATTACGGAACATCTTCAATCTGAAAGTCTGATGCTCTTCACCGAAGAATGAGTGAAAAGCCGGTTTAAATGCATCAACAGCATGAGGCGAACTATTGAGATAGAGATCACGAAGATGTGTTTCGAGCTGTTCAAACCATGCCATGCAGTGGGAGTGCCTTTGTTTTACGAGACGTTGCGTCAGTTGCATCTCTCTCTCTTTTGAATTTGAATTCAAAGATTCCATTGAAGTTCGATGTGTGAAATGAAATTAAGGATCTTAAGTAGATAAAGTGATTTTGTTGTGGTTATGATGAATCAATTAACGTTCACGGGATTTTACAAGTCTATGACTTAAACCGATAAAAGAGTAATCTTTTACGGGATTTTACTAAATCAAGAAGAAACCGTGAAATAATGATTAATTGTTGTTGGTGAAATCGTTGTCGGATTTGAAGTATTGGAACTTTCGTTAACGATTTGTTGAGCTAAAAGGACTAATGGTGAAAACTATTATTAGACGAAAGGTTTAAATAAAATGTTTTACAAAAAACTTAAGATAAGGTCTAATGGTGAAAATGATTAAACTAAAGGGCTAAAATAAGTAAAAATAAAAGAAGTATAAAATTTGAAAAATAAAGAACTACAAATGAAAAGAGTTGAAAAACTAAGGTTAACAATGAAAATGATGTAAATAAAAGATTAAACTTTAAATTGTATTAAAACTCAGACTACAATTGAAATGGTTTTATAAGAAAGGACTAATAGTAAACTATTTATTAACTAAGGGTTAATAATAAAAATGTTTATTTATCTAAGGGTTAAAGTTAAAGTTATTGATAAACTAAGGTTAAAAGTGTAACCTTTTGAAAACAAAAAGATTAAAAGTGAAAAATTGAAAATTTTAAATTATATTAAAAAAAAATTGTCATGCACATGTATAGAAGAGTTATCTTCTTCGTTTTTGAAACTTATAAAATGTTACGATTATAATTTTGATCACGCGGACTCGTACGGTGGACCGTCGGTGTGTAAAAAAATATACCACGTATTGATCGAAAAGATGTCACGATCACGTTGGTATAAGTCTTAAGTCCCGTCGTTATCCGACACTCGAAACCGTAAAACCCGAAGTTACTTAAACTGTGAATTCGTGTGCTATTACAAGTTGCTAATTCGTTTCTAATTGATATTGGACAAAACGTAATCAGCTTCCAAGACAAAACGCAATCTTGAACTTTGAGACAAAACGCAACACGTAGAGATTTGGGCAGAGTAACCTTTATATTTGGCTAGAATAATAAAGTCTTCACTTGTACCTGTATACAAATCTCAATAGCAAAACGGAGCACTTTATCTAAGCAAAACGCAATATTTCTTTGAGCAAAACGCAAGAATCTTGGGCAAACCTCAACCCTTTTTGAGAAAAACGCAACGAGTGTGGACAAATCGCAAGACTTTGAAGCAAAACGCAATGTATCCTGAAAAAAAAACACAAAACGCAAGCTATTTGGGGCCACAACACCAGATAGCAAGTCGCTATCTGTTCTAGTTTCTTGTCTGTTTGCAAGAAGGCACAAACGTCCATGTAACCTTTGCCTAAAATTATGGTTCTAGGTCTCAACCTTGTCCCTCAACGGTGTGGAGCACAAAAATAAGCCAAGAAAAAAACAAGCTTGAATAAGCTTCTAAAATAAGTTGTTATCCTTGAAATAAGCCTAGAAAAGATAAGCAAAAGAAAAGAAAATAAGCTATGAAAAGAAAAACAAAAAGAAAAACTACTAATGATTTAGAAAATAAGTTAAAGAAAAGCTAATAAGCTACGCTAATAAGCTGTTTCGAAAAGCATTTTTAACCTCTTTTTTTTTTAAAAAAAAATTTTTTTTGTTAAATTTTATGTGTTAAAAAAAAAAAAAATGTTTTTTACATTTAAATTTTTATTTTTTTTTTTTTTTATTTTAAGCCACATATCATATAAGAATAAGCTTGGTTATGGTTTTTAGAAAGAAAGCTAAGATCTTTTTAACAAATAAGCCAAATCCAAACACACTCTTAAAAACAAAGTTGAGACAAATAAGCTCTAATAAGCAGATAATAAGCAGTTTTTAAATCTAAATAAGCTAAACTATTTTATTCTAGATATGCTAGTTTCATGTTAATGAAAGAAAGGTGAAATCTTTATAACGAAAACACCAAATCCAAACAGTAGCTGAGACAAATCAAAACTAAGAAACTAATACCAAAATAGTTGCTAACGCTTTTGGAATCGGAAGGTTGACCACAACAGTTATAAGCTAAGAAGATATTAATAATAACCAATCAACACAAACAAATATTTTGTCGTTGTACAAAAGTAATCAATGACAGAAAAAATAAGACAGAAAAAAAAAACGTTTTGTAAAATGAAAAATTAAAAACAATGATAAGCTAGAATAAGCTCGAAAATAAGCATAAACATAATCAATAAATCTACCCCTTGCTCTTGATACCAATTGTAGGTTCCTATAATTTCAAACAAATAGATCTAGAGAGAGTGAGTTAGAGAGAGAGAGATGGATAGAGAGAATTAGTAAAAACACACTTTGATATGTGTGTCAAAATGATTTCTTCCAACACCCTCTCCATGTGTGGAGAGGGTTTAAATAGTTCTTACAAAAATGCCCCATAAAACGGGCTATGGTGTGGGCTTATAGTGGGTAAAGACCCGGCCCACACCATAAATCATATGATTACTAATAAAAACTATGAGCAATGCTAAATATAGGAGAGCATGGGGTGACCGAGTCTTTTTCTTAATCCTAACACCTTGGTGCTAACTTTCCCTTCTTCCCAAAGCGTACCACACCTTTCCAATGTGATACTTTGAGCAAGACGATAGTCTCCTACACCTAAACTCTAGAGGCTCCTTCCCATTCCTCCTCTTATCCAAGCATAACTTTTCTGACGATCAAACAACTCAAAAAACCTTAAGTCTATCCATAATCTGCGAGATCTCACAGTAGACTCTTACTAACTCAGGGTCCTATCAACTGACATTTCTCCAACCGTCAGCCCACATAAATGGCAACACACATGCTACCAAACAATGCCTCAAACGGGAGCACATCTTACACTGAGCATATAACTATTGTTATCAAAACCCGAAAACTCAACCACGGAAGATGAAAACCCAACTTCTTAGCGAAGTCCATGACACAACGCTCTAGAGCATGTCTTCCAAATCTGAATAGTACGCTTACGCTACCAATGCGGTCTGAGGGTGATAAGCCCAAGTACTCATATCTAAGCGATGTCCCTAATTGCCTTCATGCATTGACTAACCAAAACCTCGATGTGAAATGACTTACATCCATTATAATCGAGATCGTCACACCAAGTCAAGCAACAATCTCATTCAAAACAATCTATCCAACCTTTCCTTCTTATAATCCCACGCACAGGTAGAAAAAAGCAGACTTATCAGTCTTGCGTCCACAATTAACCCAAATTATGTCATACCACTACTAGTCCAAAGGCAACTTGAGTCACAAAATCCATAGTCAACCCATCCCATTTCCCATACGGGAATCTCATTTGCTGTAAGCAGGCCAGATGGGCCTTTTATGCTCAGCCTTAACCTTCAAAACAAGTTAAACATTTACTAACATACTCAGCTCTATCCTTATCACATTCCAGGCCACCAAAACGCTAGCTCTCAAAACATATACATCTTAACAGCTCCTGGGAGTAACAGAGTACATCGACTTATGAACTTCAACCATTATCAGGGTTCTCACCTTATTACCCTTCAAAGTAACCATATTCAATCCAAGTAGTACAAAGTTCCCATCTCTTCTTGTTCTAACAACTCACTATACCTTTCAGTAATACCGCAAATTCATCTACAAAGCCTCATTCTGAGCCAGTACAGCTAGTATCCAATCCATGAACTCGAGCTAAGGATCATATTCATAGCCTAACTCTCTTAGGCTTTACCTTTACTTCCTACTTAGGGCAATCAACTAACCACACCACATTTCCGCCTTACCAGGATGTTAGCGAATTTCACATTCATAATCACTAAACACAACTCTATGCCAGCGATGTTTGTCAAGCATAATTTCAACCCTCTTAGCCCACACAGTATAATGTCTCCAGATCTTAAAACATAACCGCACCTAACTCTAAATCATGGGCAGTATAATTCTCCTCATGAACTTTCAATTACCTAGACGTATAGGCTATCACCTACCTCTTTGCATTAACACACAACCTAGTCCTATCCCGGACGCATCACAATATACCACAAAATCTTTTGGTCCATCGGGGAGAGCTAGAACAGGCGCATTACACAACTTATCATTCAAGGTCTGAAATGCCAATTCCTGTTCCTCACCCCAATCAAAAGTCTTACTTTTCTAGGTCAAGACAGTAAGAGACTTAGCTACCTTAGAAAAGTTCTTAATGAACCTACGGTAATACCCAGCCAATCCTAAGAACGAACAAACCTCAGACGGAGTTCTAGGGGCTTTCCAATTCTTAACAGCTTCAATCTTACTAGGTCCACATAATTCCATTACCATTTATTCTCATGCCCAATAATGACGGCAACTTCACTAGCCAGAATTCACACTGAAACTTAGCATACAGTTTCTCCTTTTTGAGCAGTTTCAATACTAACCTTAAATGTTCTACATGCTCCTCTTTAGTCTTAAAGTAGATTAAGATATCGTCTATAAACACTATCACAACTAATCAAGATGGGGTCCCCCCCCCACCCCCCCCCCCACACCCCCCCCCCCCCCACTCCGCTCCCCTACAAACTCTATTCATCAAATCCATAAATACTGCTGGAGTGTTAGTCAGACCAAAGGGCATTATAGTGAACTCGAAATTTCCATAACGAGTTCTAAACGCAGTCTTTGGAATGTCATCCTCATGCACTCTCAGCTGATGGTATCTATTTCTAAGATCTATCTTCAAGAAAAACTGCGACCCTTGCAGTTGGTCAGATAGATCATCAATTCTAGGAAGTGGATAACGATTCTTAACAGTCAACTTATTCAATTCTCTATAATCAAAGCACATCCTAAAAGAACCATCCTTTTTCTTAACGAACAACACTGGCGCTCCCTAAGGCAAAGAACTTGGTCGAATGAAACCTTTGTCTTGGAGTTCCTTGAGTTGTCCCGACAACTCCTCCAATTCAGAAGGTGCCAAACGATAAGGAGACTTGGCTACCGGCATTGCTCCAGGGATTACTCAATCCAAAACTCAATTTCCCAAATAGGCGATAATCCAGATAGATCATCCGGGAATACCTCAGGAAAATCTCTAACTACAACAATCTCTTCTTGTTTCTTATCACTAGCCTTAGCACTCATTAAAAGTCTCGCTTTATCTTCTGGTCTTTATCCTAATACTCTAAGCACCTTGCCATCCGGTAGGGTATCCTCACTACCTTCTCATGAAAAATTATTTCAGCTTTATAATTAGACAACCAGTTCATACCTATAATCACCTCAAAACTCCCATGTCCAAAAGGTATCAAATCGATTTGAATGACATGACCCTCAATTTCTAGTTTGCAACCCTTAATAACCTTATCAATCTCTACTAGCTGCTCGCTAGCTATCTCAATCTCATATCTGAAACCTAAATCGTTGGGTTCTAAGCCTAACAGAGGTATAAAAGTAGTGGAAACAAAACTATAGTCAGCACCAGTGTCAAATAAGGAAGTGGCAAAATGATTGTTCAAAGTAAACATACCCGTCACAATGTTTGAATCCTGGCGAGCTTCCTCTGCTCCCAACATGAATGCCCTACCCCTAGCCTGGTTCCCTTGGTTTCCATAACCCTGATCCCTATTATTAGCAGCAACTTGATTCAGACGATTTTCTCCCGGTCCTTGTGCTCTATTCCACCTAGGGCAAGCTGGCCTGACATGGTCGATACTACCACACTCATAACATGCCCTAACAATTGGGTTTCTAGCATTGATAGGATTCACATTCCTCGGCACACTTCTACAATCCTTTGCAAAATGACCCGGGTGGTTACAGTTGTAGCATATGCGACAAGGCCCACCGGGTGCATGGTAGGAGTTGCAGGTGGTACACTTAGGCCAAGTATTCGTATTCTCTCTTCCTACAGGGTTACAGTAGTAGCAAAAGCATTCCCAGTCCTAGTCCTCTTATTATCATCCCTACCATTCTTATCCTTGCTAGGTTCCCCCACATTTTCTCTTTTCTCAACCTTCTTAATTGATCCATTTCTCACAGCCTCATCGGTCAGTGCACCAGAAATCTACACAGCCTTCTGTATAGTCTTTGGCTCTGTTGCTGCCACCATCCCACAAATTTATGGAGCAAGGACATACACATACCTCTCAATCATCCTACTCTTAGGAGTTATGATAAGTGCTTAATTACACATATCTTTTACCTCTAAAAACGAGCTTAAATGACCAAAAACAGACAAAAACTG